>PVKM010005146.1:0-17985 GCA_004027735.1 Carollia perspicillata
AACCTGCTTTTTTTTTCATTTTGGAGCAATATTTGATAAAAAAAGATTCAGTCAAGGGACAGTCAAACCACCACTGCATTTTCCAAAGAAGGATAATGAAAGCAATGAGCTCTCACTTTCAGGGTTCTTTCTGCTTCATTCTTTTTGTGTGTGTGTGGGAGGATTCGGGGGCAGTGTGAGATTGAAGGGGGTCCAGGGGACAGGTGAAGGAAGTCAAAAGGTACAACCTTTCAGTTATAAATAAGGTGTGGGGATGTAATATACAGCATTGTGACTATAGTCAATATATTGCATGTAGTTAATATATTGCTAAGAGAGTAAATCTTCGTTCTCATTACACCCTGGCCAAATGATTCAATTGGTTGGAGTGTACCATTTATACCAAAAGTTTGCAGGTTTGATTCGCAGTCAGGGCATATACCTAGTTTGTGGGTTCCATGCCCACTTGGGGTGCATATGGGAGGTGACCAATCAGTGTTTCTCTCAAATCAATAAACATTTTCAGGTGAGGATTAAAAAAAGTTCTCATCATGAGAAAAAAAAATTCGTAACTGTCTGGTGATAGATGTTAACTAGACTAATTGTGGTGACTATTTCACAATAATGTAAATATTTAATCAATGTATTGTACATCTGAAACTAATGTATGTCAATTATACCTCAATTGAAAAAAAAAGAGCCATAGGTGGTGTTGCTCAGTGGATTGAGTGCCACCCTGAGAACTGAAAGGTGGCAGGTTCAGTTCTCCCTGAGAGCTCATGCCTGGGTTGCTGCCAGGTCCCCAGTTGGGGGTGTTTGAGAGGCAACCAGTGGATATTTCTGTCCAGCATCAATGTTTCTCTCCTTATCTCCCTCCCTCCCCTTTAATCTAAAACTAAATAAAATCTTTTAAAAAAATAAAGAAAAGGAAGAGAAGTAGAAAAGTTTTAAGGTAAAACAATTGATATACTTTGCTAAGAAGAAGATTGGGGGAAAGGATGCCCTGGGCCTGAATCCCACTGAGACTCACTTAGATATAAGCATGTCTGGGAATAAGCATGGCTGGACCGTGATAGCTGTCAATATCCCTTCGTACTCTAGAAATTGCCAGTTGTCACCAGTGGTTAATAGGAAGTCAGGAGCAAGATTTCTGTGCCTTGTTCCTAGTTCTGAGAGACTATGGACAAGTTCCTATAACTGCTCTGTAAGTTGGTATCTATAATAAAGGTAAATGGAGCAATATTTATAAGTGGAATTGAACACCGTGGGGAAAAAGTAGAAGAGCAGCTATGCCATAGCCAACTTTTGTTGACAGTGTAATGTTTGAGTTTCCTAAGAGGGTATGTGACTATTGAAACATTATTTACTTCAGTTTTACTAAATTAATAAACCCATTTTTCAGGCTGGTAAGCTACCAATTATTGTTAGCTTTTGTAAAGTTCTTCATACAGTAAGATAAAGTTGAAATAATAATAATAGTATTGCTACCCATAGCAATATGCAAATGTTAGAACGTTTAGGGAATTTGAAAAGTCCATTCTCTATTTTTAGTATAATGTCTACTCTCAGGAAAAAAAGATGACTTTGAAGCAAGCATGTCTAAAGTGTCTCAAACATTTATCAGATGTATTCAATTCTTCTGGATGCCAAAGAATCTTTTAAAAAATATCTATGAGAGATTTTTAATCTCTGAATGATGTGGGCTGAAATGATTTGTGGCTGATATATTAGAGAGTAATACTCTACTGATACCAGGCAATTACCCAGAAACCTATGGACTTGAACTGTGGATGGAATCTGAAGTTTTTGCTACCACAAATCACTCTTGAAATTAATTACCAAAACACTAAAAAATGATTCAGCAAGGGAAGTTTGTTTAAGAAAATATCAGTCTGATAGATTTCTGAAGCTTGGGTTTTTCTTCATTTTAGTTTTGGGTTGTTGTTTTCCCATTTTTCTAATACCTGTATCTCAAACATTATTTTATATTTATGTAGGAAGCATTTTATTATATCAGAGGACACTGATGTTCATTTTGAAGTTATGGTTTCTGTCTCAAAACTGCTGATTTGGAGGATCCTATTCTTTTACAAATTTGAAACATAGTTGCAGAATAACTCTACTGCATTAACACTAATGTCAGGTGGAAAGTGATACATTTATGGAAATAATCCAAGTAAAAAAATTCTACTCTTGTTTGAATTACCCCAGCTGGGCAGTGCTTTGGTCCTGAATAGATTCCCCCTGGTTTAAGTTGGGCTCTTTAAGGGCAAAACAATATGGTATATAAGGAAATCAGCCCAAGACTTTCTTAGAATTTAACCTCAGCAATCCTATAAAACTTAGCTTGGTTTAGGTCTAACATTCTCAACTAAAGATCTTTTTCAAAGTTACATTTCCACTCCATGGCTGCCATGTTTTGTTTTGAAATATCTGGACTACCCAACATGTAGTAGTGTTTTATAAACCTTGTATCCTTTACTCAGGTACATACATATTTTGCAAAGTTTTTTTAAAAATAGTATTGGGAACCATGTGCAGATCACTAGTTATACCTTTGGACCTCAGGAGCCCAGCATGACATGAAACTCATGAGAGAGATAAACCAAGGCTTTTCTAGATATTTTAGATACTTTCCTGCCAACCTGATTTTCACTTCTCACCATTATTGCTCTTCCTCTGGAACTGATTGTTGTTATAATTGCCTCCTAGTCATGCCATTGGTGAGGGAGGGATTCCTGTTATGGGGATGGTCAGACACACAACATCTGACACTGGGCAAATGAGATTAACAGCAGTATACTCAGCCAGGGGCAGGAGTATACCACATACAGGGCTATATGGAACAGAGTGAACAACCAGGAGCAGTGAGGGGGCTTCTTTGTAGAATCAAAAGAATAGGATGCCCCTGGTTCCCATGGGAGGATGTGATTGGCTTCTTTGAATTTTGAAGGCTGGCAGGGAAATGAAACCCACTACTCAGTGATAAGCAGTAATGATACCTGGTCTATCTGCTAAGAAGGGTTGTTAGGCTAGGGGACCTATCCTCTGGAGCAGAGTAGGAAAGGGAACCTGTGGTTAGGCCATTGGAGGTCTCCCAGTTTTCTCCAGGTGCCAAGGCATACATAATATTGGACCTTATTTTTAAGGCCTTATACCACAATAGCAAGGTCAGGACATTTATTCTAGATTGCCCTATACAATATTCTCTTATAACTGGGAGGGGGAAAGAGGTAGTAAGGCAAATAGTGCAGGCCAAATCCTTCTAGTTTATACTTTCAAGTATATAGTCACAAAGCAAACGTTTACTAGACTAGGCACAGAGACTTAAAAAGTGAATGGAATATAGTCTCTATTTTGAAGGAGTCAAATGGAGGAGAAATAGCATAAACAGATAGTCACAACACAGAGCGATTGGGTGCAGGAACAAAGATCTGTGCATATCTGTGAGAGCACACTGATGGGAGCAGTTCATTGAGCTGGGACACAATGAAAATTTCCACAGGGACAAGCAACAGTGGCCCATGAGCTGGCCTTGAAGGATGAGTGGTAGTTGGCCAATCAGAGAAGAGAGGTCGGGAACATTATGTCAGAGGGACCAGCATGACCAAAGGTGGAAATTATCACATATTAAAAGTAAGTGATAAATCATCCAGTGAGGATGGTGGAGGGTGTTGTTAGCATAGGAATGGAGAGAGAAGATTGATATTGTGTCAGAGAGTGCGAATGGGGCAGGATTGACCATGGGATTGGTGAGTGTTGAGGCTGAGTGATAAGCACAGAAAGAATCACGATATACATGTTTTTTGATTACTTGAAAAATTTTTAATTTTTTAAAAAGATTTTTATTTTTAGAGAGGGGAAGGGAGGTAGGAAGAGAGGGAAAGAAACATCAATGTGTGGTTGCCTCTTACATGACCCCCACTGGGGACCTGACCCACAACCCAGGCATGTGCCCTGACTGGGAATCGAACTGGTACCCTTTGGTTTGCAGTTCGCACTCAATCCACTGAGCTACACCATTCAGGGCTAAATTTTAATTTTTATGAATTTATTTGAGCCAAACTCAGAGCATGCCAGGGAGCAAGGTCTTAAATGCCCCACACAATAACCATTTTGCAGCTTTAAGCATTTGAAATTAAGGTGGGAACACAGGAAGATGACATGGAGGTATGGGGGGAAGGATGGGGAAGTGGGTTACAGGATAATTAAGACTATGTGCTCTTTTGAGGGTGGTTACCACTTACTTTAAAGGTTTGTTAATCTAGATTCACAGAAACAATAGATAGGGTTTGCTTAAAGCAAATATAAGAAGTTATAAAGAATTTATATGCCTGGGGTCTGACTACCCATCATCAGCTGCCCAGTTAGGAATTTATGATCAGCTCACCCTATACAGTTACTTTCTTTTCATAGAAGCTCTTTTTTTTTTTTTTTTTTGGCTACAGTTCCACTCTTTGGTCATAAATCAGTTCGAAGGATGCATTGATGAACAACATTGTGGTCAATTAGTGTGGTCTCACAGAGCTACAAAGTCTCATTCCTCAGTATCAACATCTTGTTGTTTATTGGGGATGGGGCAATACTGCAACCATGCAATCTTAGTTAAGACTGAATTTACCCAAAATGTAAAGGGCAAGTAAATGGAAGGCAGTTAGGTCTTAGGGCCTTCATTGTGAAAACACTCTGGATCATTTTCATCCAGTGAACTATCATGACCAGAGTTTTTTGCCTTTTGTCTCATTTTTCTGTTTCTGCCATCTAATATAACTTTTACATAAGCCACAAAAACAGTATTAACAATTATCTTATACATGTTCAGTAATCATAAACCATTGAATTATATAGAAAACCCCACAGTACAACTATTACTATGTCTAATATCATTAGCAGACAGGTAAAGATAATCAAACAAAATGAATTCTAAGTTCAATATCAATCCATAGGTATACAACCTTGTCAATGTTTTGAGATAGTTATCTACTTCTGATGTTAATGGCTTCTCATCCTAGACAAGTTTTTGATGTCCATTGTAGGCACAGGCAAGTGTCAGAGACGGGGGCAGAGATCCATTTGTGGTTAAGTACCTGAGAAAGGACCCTTTGAACAAAGTTGTAGAGTATATTTTTACTTGATATCCCTTCCAAAAAGTAATATCTAAAATCTCTGTCTCTTGGGAGCTTACTGTGAAAGGAAGCAGTTACCAACTTGGCATTTTCTCGACATGACTTTATCAAACCTCAACAATAGTGTAAGAGGTTTCCTTTCAAAAAGTGCAGCTCATAAGTTTCTTCATCTAAGTCTAGCTTAAATGTACTGTGATACATGAAAGAATGCAAAAAGTGAAAAAATGATTCCTGGCTGTCTTGGGTTCCCCATAGCCCCAACTATATATTTAATTTATTAAGACTGTTTAGCCATATAATATACCCTAGAAGTTTTCATCACTTATTTTACAATACTTTTCCATGCAATTTCAAATCTTTTGAGGTGTTCCAGGGCCCTTGCTGAAACATCACAAAGTTATTCCTACATATATTGAGGTTTTAATCTTTAAAACCTCAATTTCTAATGAAAACTAAGAAATAAACAATTATCATTCTTCAGCTTGGCAGATTTATGAAGATATTTAATAACCTCTAGAAACATAGACTCTTTTACTGGTAAATATACTTAAGATATTTTATATCCTCTAGAAAGATATTTCATAGATGTAATTATTAACATAGACTGATTTTTATAAAACATGTCTGTTTTACTTAAACCAACAAATTTAAGCTAACCTTCATTTACTGAGGATTTACCTTAGGTTATGTGAACTTGAAAAGCATTTGAATTAGTTTCTATACTTCTGAGAATTTTAGAGTGCACAATCCTTATATGTGCTTGCCTTTAGTTGCTGTTAAATTTTAACAATACCATCCTGAGATAGAAAATTGTCTCACATTTACAACATATGTATATGGACATATGCAGACAGACATAGAGAGCAGTTGGATACACATTTTTTTTGGAGGCTGTTTACAATATATATCTTTCCTTGACAAGTCGAGTTCCAAATTATCTTTCCCATTTTAAAATAAGGACAGCTATTTTTAATACCTCAGAGGTTTGGGTTGACACCTAAACAACATCATAGGTTGATTCATTTATCTAAATACTGTACCTCTCTCTCTCTTTCTCTCTCTGTAAATCCTTTTACACAGTTCACTTTAGCTTTGGGGAAAGGCCTTTTTAAAGTTCTAAGACAGTCTCTAATACTTTTCTTCCCCAATTATTCTGCCTAATTTTATAGCTCGCTTTTTCTAATTGTACACACAAAAGATTAATTCAGAACTATCATAGGATCCTGATTTCAGTCATCTTCATATTAATGGGAGGCTGACCGTTGTGGAGATTTTTGGCCTCAGAGGCATGATTTTCCGCGTTAATTTTGAGATTTGTATAGTCTGAACAAACTTCTAGGGAAAACCATCCTTTATGTTTACCTTCCAAAAGAACCAAAATGCTGTGGTTATCCCTGTAGGACTGCTTTATGCCCTAGAGGAAAATTCTTTCTCAGGCAACCCCACAAAATTTCAAAGTCACCTAATACCTGAGTAAAGGTGTGAGAGCTTATTGGACACTGCTAGAACTGAGACTCTTTCCAATGCACACACCTGCCCTTGGGGTGAACTTATTCCAGGACACCCTTCCCTTTTCCCAGGGGCTCCTGACAGTTTCTTCAGAATCACACTGGACACCTTGTGGCACACATCACACATCACCACAATGGATTTCGGAATTGAACAACTATCATCACCTTTTTGGCTATTAGGGTTGAAGAAGCAAGTGTCCTTTCTTTTTCAGAGCTAGAGAGAGTTCAGTCTTTCATTTAATCAGCAAAGATTTTGTTCAGACTCTCAGTAATCAATTAAATTAAAAAGTCAAAATTAAAAGTAGCAACCCCCTCCTTTTTTTTTGCTTTTCCTGGGTTATATTAACCCTTAATCACATGGAGGATTTTCAAAGAGCAGCTAAAATAAAGTGATAGCCTGCTACTTAAAGCAAGGAGGCCAAAAATTCCAAGAGAAAGTCACTCAAGTTCAACCCAATACAAAGCAGGGAGTTTGGTGGGGCACAGTGGACCCTTCCTTGTTAGTACCTACCTCCAGGTTTGGATCCAAAGTGTGGAGATGGGTGGGTTCTTTGGAATCATGCCAACTACATCAAGTACATGTTGATGTAAGAATGTCCAAACATATAAAGAATTTTTGTGAGTTGATTTGAGCTCAACTGATGACATACACCAGGGAGCAAGATCTCAAATGTTCTGCTGTATACTTGAAATTTTTGTTGCATTGTTTAAAAACAAAAAGTTTTAAAAGTTCTTTGATGTTTTGCATTCACATTTTGTAGTGCAGTAACTTTTTAAAAAATGCTAACCCAAGGATATGTTTATTGATTTTAGAGAGAGAGGAAGAGAGAGAGAGAAACAACGTGAGAGAAACATTGGTCTGCTGCCTGCCGTATGCACCCCAGCCAGAAATGCAACCATAACCTACGTATGTGCCCTGACTGGGATATTGAACCCACAACCTTTAGTGTGTGGGACGACACTCCAACCAACTGAGCAACCCAGCCAAGTCAATACAGTAACTTTTAATAATAATTAAAATGATTACTGCTTACCTCAATGTAAAAAAATTAAAGTTTAATATATGCATGTATGTAGTTTTATTATGTATTTGTATTAGGATAGTTTCCAAAGGAACATCCTTATTTAAAAAGAAGTAAAGCTAATGATAAAATAGATTCTATTTTTAGAAATTAGTTTCCTTAGCCAATTTTTAGGAACACGTATGTTTTTCCAAAGGGCTATCTATTGTGATATCTAGTTGAACCTATCAGCTAGTAAGCTATAGTATTTTTTAAAGATCTTATTTATTTTTAGAGAATGGGGAAGTGAAGGGGAAATAGAGAAACATCGATGTGAGAGAGAAACATTGATTGGTTGCCTCTGGTACTTGCCATGACCAAGAACCAAACCTGAAAACCAGGCATGTGCCCTGACCAGGAATCAAACTGGCAACTTTTCACTTTGCAGGATGATGCCCAACCAACTGAGCCACACCATTCAAGGCAGCTATAGTACTTTTATATTACTACTAGTTACAGACAGTTCTTAGGTGCAAAGCAAATTTGGAAAAATGGTTTCTAAGCACAATCACCAACAACATTAAGTAGACTTTGAAGTTTGTTCACTTCCACAAAGTCCAAAGTTCTATAAGTTAAACAGTGAGTTTTGAAGGGTGCTTATCGGTGTGGTTAAACAAGGTGTGGTGATAGCTTCACAGGCAGTGCTATCTGAAACAAATAAAAGAACTTCATTGAATCAGTTTGCACAATACTTGTTACTTAGAACATTTTACTAATCTGTATCTTCTACTTAATACTGCCTTTGATTTTTTATGATAAATATATTCTAAAATGTAAATATTATGTATCAAAACTTGTATTTACTTTCGTCAGACTTGCTCAACATAATCTGAGGAAGAGGGGTCATTATCCTGCACTCACTTACCCCTGAACTCTCACCCTGTGACTTATGGACACTGACTGCATTGGTGCTTGGAACTGATGGTTGTTAAATGTGTGCATTTAATTAATATAACCATGTTACATGCAAAAATTTAATTAAAATAGTTGTAAGTTTAATTAAAAATATTTTTCAGTTTTAAATGCATTTTTTGCATTTTTTAAAGGTGTGTGTGATTGTTGCTGTATAAATGGGAGTTAGGGGTGGGGGTAAGAACAAACTTCTATTGAATGTGTACGACGCCAGCTAACATGTTAAGTAAGCGCTTCTCAAGCATGGTTTTATTTAATCCTCCCAATGTGTAGTCAAGAAGAGTTCTACTTTGCAGATAGGGAAAGTAAGGCTCAGAGAAGCAAAGAAACTTGTCCAAGGTCACACAGCTTATTAGGAGTGGAGTAGGTTAAGTGTTGGTTACCCTGGTTTACATTCTTTTCTCCCTATGCCCTGTTTAATTTTTTCCCCTCAAGATTGTAAGCCCCTCAAGAGCAGTTTTTTTCTTAGTCTTTGGGGCCTTCATGGCTCCTTAATCCAAGTGGATGTTTAATCATTGTTAAATAATCTCAGCAAATCATTCAAGGGTCAATGCTATACAGCTGTAACCTACTTAGGTCAAGAGCTGAAGGTTCTTTGCCTACATTTTCCAAGATCACCTCTGGACTGGCCATGTACCCTATAACCACTTAAGAAAAATGAGAACATATATGTAGGCTTAAAATGACCTAAAGAAAAAGTAGGAGAAGGAATGATGCCAAAGGCAACGGTCAAGGCTAAAAAAAATAAAGATTTAAATTTGGAAAATGATAAATCAACCAGGAAGGTTGATGTAATGTGGGCTTCACTATTTAGTCTTGCTTCAGGATAAGTACAAAAATCTTGAGTATTTATAATATATAAACATCATAATGTTTTATATGTTATCAGAAATGATTAGTCCAAAACTTTTTCTATAGAATAGTGTTTCCTATTTAGAAAAAAGCCTATTTGTTAATATTTTGTTCTCATGAAGAATTTCATGAGAAGCCTGTGAGTTTCATATAGCATGAAACTGTTTTTACATTATGTTTCCTTCCTTAGAACAAAACTGTTACTTTGTTAAGGAACAGTAAATAAGTCAATTTCTGAAGGCCAATTGCTGATTATTTATAATCTAACAGTTTGCTAATATAATAAAACATGGAAAAACAAAAATTTCTAGAGTCAGAGAGAAATTATAATACAAAAATTTCTTAAAACTGCAAGTAAATTGATAGTAAAACATATTTGATGTTCATCTTAATGTAAGATGCAGCACAGCTCCTCAAAGGGAGCTGTGACTATAATGTAATCTAGGATTAGCAATGCTTTAAATTCAGACTCTGACAATATACTGTCACATAATTAAAATCAATATGGTAAATGTTAAGTGAACAATAGCCAATTGCTATGGTAATAGCCCTGAAATACAACCCATGAAAATGTTCCTCTTTTTCTACCAAGTTGAATGGCGAATCTGTTTGTGGGAGTTGATAAATTTATTCCAGGTCCCTACACTGAAGTCTCCCTCATTGGATATTTTGTTGAGTAGATAAGTCAACTTAAATCTCAAGGTTTAAAGTCAACTTTTCAAAAGGGGCCCCTATTTAGACCAGTATTTCCAGAAGTACCCTCTGCATGTTCTTTCTTTTATAAGGTCTCATAAAATAGTAATAGTAGTGGCAGTGCTAATAACAGCAACAACAATAATAACAGCTAACATTTGTAAAATGTTTTCTGTGTACCAGGAATGCAGTTTATTCAGTTCAGGCTGCTATAACAGAATACCATAGATTTGATGGCTTAAACAAACAAACATTATTTTTCATAGTTCTGAAATCCAAGTTCAAGGTACAGGTAGATTTGGTGCCTGGTAAAAGCTCACTTCCTGGTTTGCAGATGTCTGACTTCTCATTGTATCCTCAAAGGGCAGAGAGCAGAGACAGAGAAAGCAAGTTCTCTTCTTATTAGGGTACTAATCCCAGTCATGCGGGCTCCACCCTCATGACCTAATCATGTTCTAAAGGCCTCAACTCCCAATACCATTATATTGGAGCTTAGGATTTCAACATTTGAATTTGGGCTGGGGTGGGGATGGCGAGGATAACAAATATTCAGTCCACAACAGAATTGTTGGTGTTTTCTATATATTAAACCATTTAATCCTGTCAACAACTCAGCAAGGCAACTATTGAACTATCATCTCATTGTTCCATTTTATAGGGGAGAAAATTGAAGTACAGAGAGATGAGGAGATTTAATTGAGGTTATATAGCTCATCTGGGAAGGAGTCAGGATTCTGGCTCTGGGCAGTGGTTCTCAACTTTTATTGCACTTTGTGTTTACCTGGAGGGCTTCTGAAGCTCTGGTGCCTGGGTCTCACCTGCGGTGCCCCCCACCCCATCTCCCAGCCCCAGTTCCAGATGCTAATTTGATTGATTAGGAATTATTTTTAATGTCCCTTGGGAAATTTTAAATGAACTGCCAGGATTGAGATCTTTGGTCTGGGGCATCTTAGCATCATATTATGCAGTCCATGAGAAACTCTTGAGCAGACTATACCTTAGTTCCTATGACTTTCCTCATTGGATACAACTGGTTAAAGGAACTGTCAATGGAAGGAAAATTTGTGTGAGTGAAATAATGACAACCCTTGGGCTTTTAGCTAGCTACAGGGTTTTGGGCAAGTGTCTCTGGACATAGGTTATTCATTTGTGAGGCAAAGGGTTTGAGTTTAATAATTTTTTGTTTCCTTCCAGTGCTATAAGTCTATGAAATCAATATACCAAACCCTTGATTATCTGTGAGAGGATGATCCACAGAAAAATGTTTAATCTGAGAACTGATTTTCTTCAGTTGACCTTCTCATTAAGTGGTGAATGCTCAAGGAGTGCACATCAATTTAATTTTTGGCCCACGCAGAACTTAATGAGGAAGGAAAGAATCGTGCATGTTTGTGTACATGCTAAAATCATTCAAAATGGTAAATGATTTGGAGGGGTTATTTGCTGTTTTGGATTACTCACATCAGTGCCCCCTCCAACAGCATTGATAATTGAGAGTTGCCTGTAGTCTGATCACTGACAGCTGAAGGTTCCATGTTGCCAAGAAAGCTATGGCTGTATGCCAAGTAATGACCTGATTAATTATCCTCTTTGTGCTGTTCCAGCTCTCCATACTCTTCCCTCATCAGAGTGGTGTCTAGTTTCAGGAGCGTGAAAGGGAACAGGAAGTTCCCCAAATGAACAGTCCATATTTTCTGAGGTAGAAAATACATCAGAGTGACTTTTTTTTATCCTCACCTGAGGACATGTTTATTGATTTTAGAGAGAGAAGAAAGGAGAGAGAGAGAGAGAGAGACATTGGTAGAGAGAAACAATCAGTTGGTTGCCTCCCATAGGCTTCCCGATCAGGGAATCAAACCCACAATGTTTTGGTTTACAGGATGACACTCCAACCAACTGGGCCACCTGGTGCAGGCCATCATAATGATTTTTCATATACCCTCAGTTTCTTTACTCACTGCCCTACTTGTTGACTTTACCAAAGATAATAATTAAATCAAGGAGGGTCTGTCTAGGTGCAATGACTTTCCCCATGGAGGGGTTCTGCAAAAATTCTTTCTCTTCTTCAACCTGATGCATATGGTAGTTACCCGAAATAATACCTCAGAGGCTCCAAAATAGAGCAAACTATTACAGCTAAGAGGCTACATGAGACTAACCTTTATCTTGTTGGCTTTATGCTGACTAGGCTAAAACAAGCAATTATCTTCAGTATTTTAGTTTGGAGTGTTACATAGAATTCTGACAGCCTTTTCTAAAACCAGTTTTAAAGGATTGGCTTTTACAGGGGTGTTAAAGGGGTACTGAACTTATGATTGCAGGGCAGATGCACTGAGAGCAGAGAGTGCGGTCTCGGGGCTACACCACCTGCAGGAGTGCCCTGGCAATGGAGAAGAGCCCACAGACATTTCTCCATGGCCTTGGGTACACATGGTGACTCTGGTCTCCAAAGCCTTTCCCTGTCCATGATGCAGTCAGTGGCCTCAGTATATATTCTCCCCAGTTCTTGAGGAACCAAGTCCTACGTTTTACTGAGTGTGCCCACCAGGGCCAGCTCAGAACTGATCTGCTAGGGATTTCAGTGCCAGTGCTCCAGGGCTGGCCTCTGGAATGTGTCACCTTAATTCTGGGAAACAATCCCTCAGGAAGAGGGTTGTTCTGCTCACTACCAGAGCCTTTCTCCATCAACAAGATTCGACTTCCCACTTGGTAGACTCAGCAAGACTGCAGGCATCTAGCCATCTCAGTCTTGGCTTTGGCTTAGTGGTGGTGATTATTTCACTAAGGCCCAGTTTGATTTTACATAAATTTCAAATAAATCTTTTAAGAGTGGCCACCTATCCTTGAGGGGGAGATTTTTTTTTTCTTATAATTTTGCCTTTGAAGTGGAATCCACCAGTAATCTTGCTCTGAACTTCTCATGAATACAGTTGTAAATTGAGTTGGGAGTTTGCCTTGATGGACTAGAAAACACAGCTTAACTGTGTAGGGTGGCTCAGTAAAAATACTATTTTGAAACCATTGCAGCTCTGCCCAGAGCCCCCTCCAGTGGGATCATTTCAGACACTTAGTGAGGTCAGTAAAAAGAAGTTGAGCTTGTGTTTATATTAGTCGACTAGGTGAGTTCTCAGATACTTGGACACTGGTTTAGGGGATAGATTTGTGTCTTATCCACATAAACAGATTACTCTGGTGTCTAAACCATATGGTTACTTGATTTCACTATCTATACATGTTTATAGATATGACTTATTAACTTAACGCCTTTCTTCCAAAAGAAAAATTTAGCTTTTAAAAACCACATTGATTTTTAAATAATACTATAACTTCATAAAAAAACTTCAGCCTAGTCTAAAATTGTTTTGCTGGTCTGCACATTCCACAGGTTAACTGGGGTGTAAGACATCAACTTAATGTTCTCTTTATCTGTTCACTAAATTACTTTATGACTTTATCTATTTCCCTAAGTATACTTGTTGAAAAATATGATGACATATTAAATTTTCCTAGTCATCAAAGAAATGTAAACTGAAACTAGAAGATAATTCTTCACCCATCAAATTGTCATTTTAGCAAAGAAATTTACCACAAATTGCTAATGTGACATCTAGGAACATATCTTGACAGAATTACTTTAAATAAGAGGGAAAGTTTTATGTACAAGTTACTCAGCACCACTATAATTTATAACAATAAAACAGTTGAAACAAAATATAAATATTTGGTTACAAGGGAATGATTAAATGACTATCTTGCAATTAAAAATGGCTCTAATGAAGAACATAGAAAATGTTTATGATATACAGCTAAGTGAAAAAAGCAAGCAATAACACAGAATATGGACAATGGCAACTACATTTTAAAAAATCAGCATATAAAATGTGTTTCTAAAGACAACCCCTAGCCATTCTTTGTGCCTATTCAGTGCCTTAAGACAAAGACCTGAAATTTAAGGTAATTCCCAGCTAGGCCCCGGTTCCCCTCCACTCCCACAGTTCCCTGTGTATCAGACCAGCCTTCTTTCAAATGCACCCTTCCTTTAGGCCTTTGCATGTGCTGTTCCCTTGACCAGAAAATGTTTCTCTCTTTTTCATCTCAGTGCATCCCCTATCATTCTTCACAAGTGTTTTCTGTGCTACATATGAGGGGAGACCCCCAAACAACCAAAAATTTATTTATAAAAAATTGTGTATTTATTCTTACATGTTTGAACTTCAGTCATCTCCAAAGTACTCTCCATTTGATTCAATATACCCTTTGAGACATTTTTTCCACTACTCAAAGCAGCTTTTGAACTCGTTGATTTTGATGCCTTTTGGCACTTCTGCTGTTTTTTGTTTTATGTCTCCCACATCGGCAAAATGTTTCCCTTTGAGGACTTTTTTCATCTGGGGGAAATAAAAAAAGGTCACCCATGGTGAGATTGGATGAATAGGGAGGGTAAGGCATGGGGTTCACGCTGTTTTTGGTCAAAAACTACTGAACACTCAGTGTGGTGTGGGCAGGTGTGTTTGTAAATCACCCATCATGAAATGGGCAAACACATTGAAAGGGTCTTCAAAAAAAATTTCACTGAAGCTGAATGCAGCCTCTCACAACAGCACCAGCTGGTGCACTGCTACAGATGGGTTTCTAGAACACTCACCTCATCAGGAAAGTCTGTACTACAAGGGGTCCACCTTCTAGAAGATAATTCCTTTGTTCTTTGCGGGGGACCCTCTCATATTATAGTTGATCATTTAAGGTTTTGCATCCTTATCTTATTTTTCATGTGATTTTATTTTTTCACATGCATACATGGCAGATTTCAGGTACCCAAGAAGATGAAAGCCTGTGATTACTTTATGATGCTTACTAAACATACCCTGAAATGTATTTCATGAGCAAACCAAAGAGTTACATGTACCCAGATCCCTTGCTGCAAGTCCCAGGGACCCTTGCAATCAGCACTTTCTGATCCAGCCAAAAGTGGATTAAAGTTGTGTTTGAAAAATCTTAATTCATATTGTACAATAAACTAATATTTATGATTTAAGATACGAGATCACTGGCCCTGGATATAGCATAACGAGTAGTCTTGAGAGAGAAAGAACTTGGAAGTGATGCTGCTGCCTCATAAGCCTGCAACTTGGTACACTGCTTTGCTCTCCCCAGGCTGACGGGGAAGAGTGAGGCTGGAATAGACCTGGGTTGGAAGGGCAGTGAAAAAAGGGCCCAGGCATATTCCTTTAGTTGTCTCTGTTCTCCACCTACTAGTGGTCAAAACTCTAAAAAGGGTTTGGAGTGTGCTGCTTTTGGAAAGCAACAGTGTACTCCCCCGACCAAACCTCAAACTAAGCATTTGCCTAGATGCCTCCAGCCAAAAATAAATTAGACTTTGGCTTCAGGAAAGCCAAGTATTGGCCTCAAAGGCTTATTATATCTTCACATTCTTGTTTAAAGTGTCTTGTCCCCTTTGGTTGAATTTTCATGAAAATCACACTGATAAAATGGAATTGACTAGAGCAGAGGCATCCAGACTTCTACCACCAAGAACTCTTATGAATATCCTCCATCATGGGAGAAAGAAGCAGTCATTAACTGGTTTTGCACTTTTAAGTTCAGGGTATTTGATCAGCAGGAAGGACAAGCTGATGGACTTGTAGCCAAACGCCATGGCTCATGCCATGTTAATCAGGTACATGTATGATAGTTGTTAAACTTTTAGAAATATTTAAAATAATCTGAGGGCTCCCTTCGCTCTTCACAGGCTGAGGCTTGTTATGCTGGACAGACAGAATATGGGAAGGAAGTCGATGGAGATACTGGGGGGCTAAGGACTTTCCACACATCCTGTGACAGTGATGGAAACGGAAGGTGGAATTCCCAAGGTGTTGAGCAGGGCATTTTTGAGGGGTGAGTGTAGTTCTCCAAGGGGTGGAAAAGGGAAACGATTAACCAAGTTAGGGGACACAAGTGTTAAAAACAACAGCAACACAAAGATAGATACTTTTAATGTTTAAAAATAGTGAAGAGCTATGGTAGCTATGTTGGTTGGAACATCGTTCCAGTACACCAAAGTCGTGATTTCCATCCTAAGTCAGGGCACATACAAGAATCAACCAATTAATGCATAAATAAGTAGAACAACAAGTTGATGTTTCTCTCTCTCTCTCTGTCTCTCTCTCTCTCTCTCTCTCTCACACACACACACACACAAATCAAATAAAGATTGAATATGGGAGGTGGGGGTGGACAGGGCAGGGAAGAGTAAGCGGGGGGGGATAGTGACAACTGTAATCAAACAACAATAAAAATAAATAAAAATAATAAAAAGAAAAACCCAAGGAAAGAATATATAATCAAGTGTGCCCTTTAGACAACAAGTGACAGATGTATTTGAAGAGGAAAGCACCATTTCAACAGGGGAAATCAGTGTTATTGAGTAGGTGCTGTGTACCAGGCATTGTGTTGGCTGCTTTATGGGGTTGGGTTTTCTTACAATAATGTAGTGGGGATAGTGCAGATTGTTCTCTTGCCTTCACCCATGGACTCATGCCTGCATGCCTGCATGAAGGAGACTGTAGTCAGAACAATAGCAACAGTAGCATCAACTACAGCAGCATGAACAGAAACAGGTAATATTTACCAAGTGCCTGATGAAGATCAGGCGCCAGGATAAGCCCTTTACATGGACCCATTAGTTCAGTCCTGAAGACATCTTAATTACAGAGGTAGCACTATGATTATCCCATTTTACAGCTAGAAAACCTGAGGCTCAGTGACTTGTCCTTGACCTCAAAGTTAGAGAGAAGAGTGTGTGGGAGCCAAATCCCAAGTCTGTCTGGCTTCAGAATCCTTGCTTATAAAAATTAGAGTGAATCAATAGGAAGGGTAAAAACTAAGAGCTACTTCACTAAAATTTTCATTGAACATAGAAATCAAAAAAGGAAGGCAGTGTCAGTTGCTGTGGAGGTAGAGGTATACTTAACATGAAGACTCTGTGAACTCTGTGAGGACTTAGGCAGGTCCTGCATTGTGTTGGGACAGAAGAATGTAAATTGAACAACTGACCTGAAAGCCAAGAAAGACAGCTCCCACTTTCCCCAGCCATCCCCTATCCCAAAGTCCTAGAAGTGTATGAGGAATTTAGGAATCTGAGGGGGGAGCTGGAGCTCCTGCTGAGTGAGTGATACTGTTTTCTGAGATATATGATATTGTGATTATTGTTTGGACACTATTTTAAGCCAAAACTGGTAGGTCTGGGACATATGGTTTATATCTATAGTATATGAATAGTCTTCTTGGCTGTTGGGTCTGGCATCTTTTTCTGAGTTGGAGTTCAAGCTTCTTTTATGGAAAGACTTCACCTACTTCTTTATACAGGACTTCTCAAAATGTTGCATAAATTTCAACTTATTTTTTAATATGATGGCAAATATTACTAATAGATAGGGATCTTCTCAAAACTCTTCAATTTCCAGGGATTCGCTTCTTAACAAATCCTTGGTACCCTTTTTGTAGAAATAAGGAAGCTGTTCCACTGTGATTTTTAAATCATTGAGTATGTTCACAGTGTGTTGGTTCCTGTAATACTGACATATTTTAGATTCAGTGGGTTTGAGCCCCATCTAGACCGTTATTTTTGGTTTGACTGCTCAGCCATCAAACTGACTGCTTTACAATCTGATTTGATTATTACAAACTACCAAAACTACCAGAAGAAACACAAAAACATATGGTTCTTTTAAAAAAATTAATTTTATTTTATTTTAATTGTTATTCAGGTACAGTTTTCTGTCTTTTAGTCCCGTCCCAGTCCACCCCCCCCAGTGCTCCCCACCTCCCTCCCATTTCCACCCCCCTTAGTTT
>PVKM010005146.1:18085-49137 GCA_004027735.1 Carollia perspicillata
CCTGTTAAAGGTGAGATCATATGGTATTTGTCTTTTACTGCCTGGCTTATTTCACTTAGCATAATGCTTTCCAGTTCCATCCATGCTGTTGCATATAGGGTAGGAGCTCCTTCTTTCTTTCTGCCACATAGAATTCCATTGTGTATATGTACCATAGCAAAACATATGGTTTTTAATGGGCTCTCATCGTGTCACTCCTCTAGGTCTTTTGGTGGCTCTCGATTGCCCTCTGGACTCACCCAAGTCTCCGGCTCACACTGTTCTCCCTCACAATGCATTTCATGCTGCAACCCCTGTCTATTCAGGAGCTTCACCCCATAGAGAGCTCATGAGGATAAATGTGCTTCCTTTCCACAGCATGTGGTGGTAACTAAATGAAGACACAATCGATGTATAATTAACAACCCATTCAATAGTCTGACAAGCATCAAGCATTCTGAAAACTAAAGACAAGATTTGGTATTACTATTTTGAAGAGTGAAAAGAAAAAGCTTTAAATAAGAACTGTTTACTTTTTTCAGCATTTCTGTCAGAAATAATAAACAGAAGAGAAGCAGCCTCATGAAAAACAGCCTGTTCCAAACACTGATATACATTAAAACATACACCAGTATAGACATTCTGTCACTTTAAAAATGTTTTGAATCCCTAATGCCAAGTGGGATGTTGGGGGCTTGTTACAGATAGCACCAAGTGTTAGGAAAATATTAAAGGGGAAAAAAGAGAAAAAACACATACAAAAAAATCCCTCTGCATTGACTCAGCTAAAATAAACATTTTATTACTCCCATAATAAAGACAAGTTCTTGATTGAATAGATTAAACTCCAGGTAGCCAGACTTCCAGGTTGTACTCTGTAAGCAATTTTCAGAGGCAATAAATAGTGTGCATGATAAAGTATTTAATTTGTTTGGCTGGTGGGAAACTGAAGGAGAGAGACTGCAATGTGAGTTAGTGTAACAGGCACTATCGGGAATTTTGAGGATGATTGAACCCAAGGACCAGTGTAGAAAGTACTAGGTGCTTATTGACAATGCTCAGAAAGTTAAAAATAAACTAGTTGTTGCAAATTTGAGGAGACTGTCTCCAGGGAATATGCTAAGAAAAAAAAATCTCAATCTGGTTTGTGGGATTTTTTAAAAAGAAAGAAGAAAGAAAGGTAGAGAAGGACTTATGTGTTTTTGTAATTTTCGCCCCTATTCACATGAGTAGCAATTATATACATTATTCAGTTTTTATATCATATTTTATCTGGCTTTATTCTCATCACAACCTTGAGGAAACCATTTTTTAAGCAAGGAAATAAACACATAGAGGTTAAATCACTTGCCCAGGATGATCCAGCAGATCTAATCCCTCCAGCGAGCAAAGCCAAGAGGGCCTGTTCTGTATATGGAATGAAACTCATGCCTCTTGCATAGGGTCCCTCTGCCCACATACCATTATTCAAGTCACCATATGGAATTATTTAGAGAAAGTTGCTGTAAAGGCAGGGGCATGGACTTAATGATGCCCAGAGGTCCCCAGACACATGATGGTTTTCTTGTGATTCTAAAAAAACATAGTGGCCCCTAGGGAAACAGAGTCCCATATGCAGGAAGTTGGGTTTAGGCTTTGCTTCTTGTCATTGATCAGTTGCATATGTTGGGAAAGGGCATAAAAGGGAAGAAACAGATGTTCATTGATAGTCTATCTTCCTAGAGAAATCTTGTTGCTTGTCAACCAGTGATCCTCACCTGGGCTATGAGAACTTCTCATTGAGTCCAGCTGACAGAACTCTGGATTTAGATGGGTTCCTTCAGGGGCCTGTACTAGATGCTTCTCATCCCCTATTCTCATGGCCTCAAAACTCTGTTGGTGTCTACACCTCTCAGTTCCCCATATTAGGCAGGGGGTGCAGGCTTTTTTAGGGTGTGTGGCTGGCCAGGAGGAGTCTTTGGGATTGATTTTTCTCTCTGATACTCAGATCATCACCTGGAGAAAACCTGCTGCCATTATGACTCTACAATCATTTAGTGTGGTGAAGAGTTGCCATAGCAACATGATTTCTGCATCAGGTTGACATAAATTCATGCTTGCCTGGTTTGAAAAGAAAAAATTGGACATTCAGACCCTACCAGAGAATTTATATGAGAACAGAGAATAGCTATGAATCTTGACTTTATTATTATTTAAAAAAATTTTAGTCTGGGTTTGAACATATACAAAAATAGTATTGCTTGCTTCAATAATTATCAATATATGGCCACTGAGTGTGTTATTTTGAAACAAATCCCAGCTAACATACTGGATTGGCCCAAAAGTCCATATAATTTTTTTCTATAAAATAAAAGACATATTATTAATTTTCACCAGTAACTTTATTGATTTGGATATTTTGAGTATGTTGGCTATCTCCCATGTAGTAGACAGTTGATCTTAATGTCTCAATTCGATTGCTATCAACTTCAATGGGTCTACCCAACTGTGGAGCATCAACCAGGGAGAAATCTCCAGCACCAAACTTCACGAACCACTTTTGACATGTTGGATCAATCACGGCACCTCTCCATACACTGCACAAACCCTTTTTTGCATTTCAGTTGCATTTTTACCCTTCTTGAAATAGTAAAGCATAATATGCTGAAAATGTTGCGTATTTTCTTCCATCTTCAATATTGAAATGGCTACACAAAAATTCACCAATTTCAATAAGTTCTTATAAAAAATGCATGCTGGTATGACTGTTGTCAAAACACAATCTAACAAAATTGTTTAGAGTGAAATTAAAGACCATTAAGTGCTACTAGAGCCATCTTATAGGAAAAAACCAAACCAAACGAACTTTCAGGCCAACCCAATGTTATTTCTTCTACAAATACGTCAGTATGAATCTCTAAAAGATAAGGACTCTACTTTTAATGATTCTCACATGAATAATAAGTAAAAGATAAGAATAAAGAAAGATTGTAGAATGCAAATTCTGCCAAACTAAATTATTTAAACTGCTTCCATTTCCTTTTATTAATATCTCTATTCCAGGCACTATATACTTTGGTTTAAAATGTAATAAGCACTAAGTAGCAGGCAAAGCTTTGAGTACTTTACATGAATTAGCTTATTTAATTGTCACAACAACCCTGTCAGGTAGTACTACTATTATCTTATTTTACAGATGAGGAAAATAAGGCATAGGTTGGTTAGTAACATGGCCCATATTAAACACTTAGAATATGTAAAAGAATGAATACTTTGTTTTCCTAGTCAGGGTTAGTCAGGGTTAATCTTATCATTGAAATGGCTGCATATGTAGCTTACAATTTGCAGCTTGTCAAACAATACCTGCTGTCCTGGCTGGTGTAGCTCAGTGGATTGAGCATGGGCTATGAACCAAAGGGTCCTTGGTTCAATTCTCAGTCAGGGCACATGCCTGGGTTGCAAGCCAGGTCCCCAGTAGGGGGCACGTGAGAGGAAACCACACATTGATGTTTCTCTCGCTCTCTTCCTCCTTTCCTTCTCCTCTCTGTCTCTAAATAAATAAAATCAATCTTTAAAAAATGTTTAAAATTAAAAATACAAAGGGTTTGCAGGAACAATTATAAAGGACACATGGACAATAACAAGAGGGGGTGGAAACAAGGGAGGGAGGGAGAGGTAGGGAGAGGTGGGGAGAGGTGGGGAGGGGTTGAGGGGAAAGGCAGAAAACTACTTGAACAACAATAAAAAATGTTAAATAAATAGATAATAATACATTAAAAATAAAAAAAAAAACAATAACAAGACAGGCAACCTCTCAGTTAAAAAACAAAACAGTACCTGGTTTTTCCTGTGCTTTATATTCCCTTATACTCTTAAGATTTAACATTAAAATCTTACTGCACAGACACAGATCCCTATAAGAAACATGCTAGGTGATTTAAGACTTATCCTCAGTATGACCATATATTTTTACCTCCACAAAGTATATTTACAACTGTTATATATATTCTGTGAAATCCTGAGCAATATTCTTTAATAGAAACTTTTGAAAGTTTTGATCCCTGAGAGCTAATAATGTCACCTAACCAATTAACCACTTACTGGCTGTGTTACAGAAGGCAAGCAGCTATACCTCCGCTCCTGGTGCATACCCTTGCCCCATCAAAACCTTGCCACAGTGTATTGCAATTATCTCTCCACTGGACTGTTTCCTTAGAGGCTACTTGAGGCAGGAGTCAATCTGCCATAGGTTGATTTGGTTGTTTTACCTGTTTTCTGTATCTGAGCACTGAAACTGGCACCTAGTAGGTACTCAGTAAATAAGTTTTTTCAGGTACTATGATTCTCTTAAGTTCTTTTTTTTAAATAAATACTTTAAAAAATATTCTATTTATTTATCTTTAGAGGAGAAGGGAAGGAGAGAGGGAGAGAAATATCAATGTATGGTTGCCTCTCGTGCATCCCCTGCTGGGAATTGGCCTGCAACCCAGGCATGTGCCCTGACTGGGAATCGAACCACGATGCTTTGGTTCGCAGGCCCATCTTAAGTTCTTTTTATTTCCTTTTGAGATCAAACAAAAAATGACATGCCTGGCAATGACTAAAATTCAGAATACATCAAAGCAGCCACATAATTCAGAGAAAATACAAATTTTTAAATCCAGAAGAAAGATGATCTTGTCTGGTTTTATCATTTGCCCACACTGATAGTCAATGTGCAATTTTCCAATGCCTGACATACTCTTTGGAGTTTATCTTGGGAAAAATTAGCAGTATATTATCTGAAATTTAACATTTATTTATTTAATATTTAATATTCTTAAGTCAAATTGTCATTACTAATAGTTATTTTAGGTTTGTAAGAGATTGGCAAATATACAGAACAAGAACTGAAAAGCTACAATTAAAGTCAATATTAATAAAATGTTTAAGTAGTTCCAAGTTATTCCAAAAAAACTTTCCTTACACTTAGTAATACAGTAGAAAGGTTATCCAAATTTTCTGAGACTCTTTTGGTTTAAAATATTTGTTGTATTGTTCCCACATGTGTCTACCAGGCCAGGTTTTGGTTTAGAAAATAGAATTACTGTATCCAATGGGCTAATAACAATATTAAACCTGTGCATTGATTTGACACATATCCTTTTTAATTAATTTAGTTTTTACTGAATTTAGTAGGGTGACATTGGTTCACAGAACCATATAGGTTTCAAGTGTGGAACTCAACAAAACATCATGTGCACACAGCTTAATTCCTTCAACTTCTTTTGTCCAGCCCTCCAACAACCCCCACCACCGTCCTCAGCTGTCATTCTGTTCCATATGTTCATGCCTCTGTTTCTATTTTGCTTTTCAGTTTATTTTGTTCATTAGAGATCATATGGTATTTGTGACTGGCTGGCTTCACTTAGCATAATAATCTCCAGGTACATCCATGCTGTAGGAAAGGGTGAGATTTCCTTTTTTACGGCTGACTAGTTTTCCACTATGAAAAATGTGCTACAGGTTTTTTTTTAAAAATCCACTCATCTACTGATGGGCACTGGGACTGTTTCCAGATCTTGGCTACTGTAAATAATGCTGCAGTGAACATAGGGGTGCATACAGTCTTTCAAATTAGTGTTTGGGGTTTCTTTGAATACATACCTAGAAATAGGAAACTCCATACTGTTTTCCACAGTGGTTGCACCAGTATGCATTTCCACCAACAGTGCAGTAGGGCTCCCTTTTCTTCACATCCTCACCAGAACTTGTTTTTTGTTGATTTATTGATGATAGCCATTCTGAGAGGTGTGAGGTAATATTGTGTTTTTAATGTGCAGCTATTTTATGATTAATGACATTGAGCATCTTTTCATATGTCTATGGGCCACCTGTATGTGATCTTTGGAGGAGTGTTTATTCAGGTCCTTTGCCCATTTTTTAATTGGGTTGTTTATCTTCTTGGTGTTGAGTTATATAAGTTTGTTATATATAAGTTATATATTTTGGAAGTTAACCCCTTATCAGATATTTTATTTGCAAATATATTCTTCCATTCAGTGGGTTTCCTTTTTGTTTATGGTTCTTTTTGCTGTGCAGAAGCTCTTTAGCTTGATGTAGTCCTATTAGTTTATTTCTCCTTTGTTTTCCTTGCTATCAGAAGTATCTGAAATTTTACTGCCTAGGTTGTCTTCTAAGATTTTTATATTTTAATTACTTACATTTAACTCTTGAATCCATTTTAAGTTTATTCTTCTGTATGGTATAGGAATTTTGGAATGTATCTGTTCAATTTTCCCAGCACCATTTTTTAAAGGTACTATTTTTACCCCATTGAATGTTCTTGCCTCCTATGTGAAATATTATTTTATGATACAGGCATGGGTTTATTTCTGTGCTCTCTGTTCTATTCTATTGATCTCTATGCCTGTTCTTCTGCCAGTACCATGCTGTTTTTATTAAAATGCCCTTGTAGAATAGTTTGATATCAGGTAATATGATACCTACAACTTTGTTCTTTCTCCAGATTGCTGAGGTTATTCAAGATTTTTTGTGCTCTTAAATACATTTTTGGAATATTTGTTTTAGATATGTGAGGTATACAATTAGTATTTTAAGAGCAGTTGCATTGAATCTGTAGCTTGCTTTGGGCAGCATGGACATTTTAATGATGTTAATTTTTTCTATCCATAAACATGATATATGCCTCCATTTATTTGTGTCTTTGTCAGTTTCCTTCTTTGATATCTTATGATTTTCTTAGTATTTTTTAACTTCTTGGTTAAATTTATTCCTAGGTACCTAAGTTTTTTGTTGTTGTTGTTACAATAGTAAATGGGATTTTTGAAAAATTTTCTCTTTCTGATAGTTTATTATTGGTATATAAAATGCCACTTATTTTATTATATTAAATTTCTATTCTGCTACCTTGCTAAATTCATTTAGTAGATCTAGTAGTGTTTGGTGGAGTCTGTAGAGATTTTTTTAAGACAATATTATGTCATCTGCAAATAATGACAGTTTTACTTTCTTCTTTCCAATTTGGATTCCTTTTCTTTCTTCTTCTTGTCTGATTGCTGTGGCTAGTACTTCCAGTAGTATGTTGAATCCCAGTGGTGAAAGTAGACATCTCTGTCTTGTTCCTGATCTTAAGGGAAGGCTTGTAGTGTTTGCCCATTGAATAAGATGGTGGTTGGGGATTTGTGACTTATGGCCTTTATTATGTTTAGGTATGTCCCTCTATTCCCATTTTGTTGAGTTTTTTAAAATCATAAGTGGGTATTTGATTTTACCAATTGCTTTTTCTCCATCTATTGATATGATCTTATGATTTTTATCCTTCATTTTGTTTATGTGATGTATCATGTTTATTGATTTGCAAATATTGTACCAACCTTGCATCCCCGGAATGAATTCCACTTGATGATGCTGTATGATTTTCTCAATGTATTGCTGGATCTGGTTTCTAATATTTTGTTGAGGATTTTAGCATCTATATTAATCAGGGATATTGGCTTGTAATTTTCTTTCCATATAGTGTCTTTATCTGGTTTTAGAATTAGGACAGTGCTGACCTCGTAAAAAGCTTTGAAGTCTTTCCTCTTCTTTAATATTTGAGGAATACTTTGAGAAAAACAGGTGTTAGTTCTCCTTTAAATATTTGGTACAATTCATCTGTGAAACCATCTGGTCCAGGACTTTTGTTTTCTGGAAGGTTTTGCTTATTGCTTTGATTTCATTAGTAGTTATTGGTCTATTCAGATTTTTTGATTCTTCCTCATTCAGTTTTGGAAGATTGTATGTTTCTAGAAATTTATTCACTTCACCCAGGTTGTCCAATTTGTTGGCATATTGTTGTCCATAGTATTTTTTATTGTTGTTCAAGTACTGTTATCTCCATTTCCCCCCACAATTACCTCCTACCCCAGCCATCCCTTCCTTCCACCCTCAATCTTACCCCACTTTGGCTTTGTCCGTGTGTCCTTTATACATATTCCTTGACAATCCTCCCCCCAATAGCCCACCCCACCTCCCCTCTGGTTACTGTCAGTTTGTTCTTAATTTCAACATCTCTGTATATATTACCTGCTTGTTTGTTTTGTTGATTAGGTTCCACTTATAGGTGAGATCACATATTTTTGTATTTCTGTGGTGTCAGTTGTTACTTCTTCTCTTTTATTTATTTTTGTCTTCTTTTTCTGATAATTCTGGTTAAATGTTCATCAACCTTATTTATTTTTTCAAAGAATCAGTCTTGGTTTCATTGATCTTTTGTATTTTTTAAGTCTCTATGACATTTATTTCTGTTCTATCTTTATTATTTCCTTCCTTCTACTCACTCTGTGCTTCATTTATTCTTTTTCAGTCTTTTAGATGTAGGTTTGATTGTTTATTTGAGATTTTTCTTGCTTCTTGAGGTAGGCCTGTAATGCTATGAACTTCCCTCTCAGGACTGCTTTCACCATGTCTCATAGATTTTGGGTTGTTATGTGTTCATCTTCATTTGTCTCCAGATAAGTTTTAATTTCTGCCTTGATCTCATTGTTAACCCATTTATTGTTTAATAACATGTTATTTAGCCTCCATGTGTTTGAATGTTTTTCAGTTTTTTTATTGTAATTGTTTCTAGTTTCATGCTATTTTGTTTAGAGAAGATGCTTGATATGATTTCGATCTTCTTGAATTTATTAAGACATTTTGCATCCTAACATGTGGTATATCTTTGAGAATGTTCTATGTGCACTTGAGAAGAATGTATATTCTGTTGCTTTGGATTAAAATATCTGTAAATATCAATTAAATCCAGTCAATCCAGTGTGTCTTTTAAGGCTGCTGTTGCTCTGTTGATTTTTTTATTGAAGATCTATCCATTGAGGTTAGTGGATGTTAAAATCCCCTACTATGACTGTATTGCTGTAGATGTCTCCCTTCAAGTTTACCAAGATTTTCTCTATATATTTAGGTGTTCCTATGTTGAGTGCATATATATTTATAAGGGTTATATCCTCTTGTTAGATCAGCCCCTTAGTATTATGTAGTGACTTCTTTATCTCTTGTTATGGCCTTTGTTTCGAAGGCCTATATTTTGTATGGTATAAGTATTTATGCCATAATTACCCCAACTTTTTGTTGTTTTTGTTTTCATTTGCATGGAATATTTTTTCCATCCCTTTACTTTCAGTCTGTGTGTATCTTTTATTTTTAGTTGGGTCTCTTGTAGACAGCGTATATGCAGATTGTATTTTCTTATCCATTCATCTTCCCTGTGTCTTTCTATCATAGATTTAAATCATTTACATTTAAGGTTATTATTGACAGGTACTTATTTATCTATTGCCATTTTATTCTCTATATTTATGTTGTTCTTTCTCTCTCTATTTTTCTTCTTCTTCTTAAAGCAGGCCCTTCATATCTCCATTTGCATGTCCCCTGGACACCTCAAACTCTGTGTCTGAAATCAAACAAGGTATCTTCCTCTCAAACCTGCTCTTTCTACAGGATTCCCTTCCTGGTCAATGGCTTCACCATCCACCCAGTGTACCAAATGAAAACTGGGGTCTTCCTTTACTCCCTCCTCTCCCTTATAGCCCAAATTCAATCAGTGGCTAGCCTTTGACCCCTGTTCCTCTAGAACCTAATCCCTTCTCTCCATCCACAGTGTATTCTCAATTCAGCTCTCCCTATTTCTCACTTAGATCAATGCCCCTATTTTCCCTCAACACCCACACCAGGCATCTTCTCTAGGGGGTTTCACTTGCCTACCTGACCCCTCAGTCTGGGCTCAAAGTCCTATACATTCACACTGCATCTTGCATGGTACCTTTTTCACAATACTTACCTTGTGTATTCTAATTGTGTATTTTCCTTTTGTCTCTTGCCCCAATGCCCCATAAGCTTCTTGAGGATGGGCACTGTGTTTTACCTATTAATAGCCAGCTTTAAGCAGTGTCCAACACTTGGTTGTTACTCATTAATATCTGTTGAGTAAGTGGAAGAGACTTTGCAGTTGGTCCTGGCTTCAGTATTCCCCAGGGGAATCTTGCAGGATCTGTGTGTAATTAATTACACAGCTTATCTACTTGGGGCTTTGGGTAGGATCACCAGGAGTTACATTTTCTTCTCATTTGTATTTCATTTATGATGATGAAAAAGAACACAGCAAACTCCACACCATTTACCCCAATGTTATATTACAGACCAGAAATAAGTGCTTGTTAAGTTAAAATGGTCAGGTCAAACAGGGCTGGAAGCTAGAGATTTGGTTTTAGGCTCCATGAAGTAATATATCTGTTTTCTATATTACTAAAAACCCAATATATAATATACTACCTGGCTACAATAGCTATTAAAAATTAATTTAAAACAATAATGATAATGTTTATTACTTACTAAATGTTTCCTATTCTGAGTGTTATGTGCATATATAATTTAATCATCCCAACAATTTTATAAACTTGGTATTATTATCCCCATTTTACAGTTGAGGGCAGAGAGTTCAGTGGCATGCTTAAGGCCACTTGCAAGTTAGTGGTGGCACCAAGTATGGAGCTGGCTGTCTATTTCAGAGGCCACATTCATTAGTTACTACTGCCTGAACCAGTCAGTACACTCGTGACTCTGTCATGCCCTACTCAGCTGAACTCCCAGCCAGAGAGTGACAACTGCTGAAATATGATTTATAAGCATACAGAAAACACAAAGTTTTGTTTCTGACATCTTTTCTGATAGCCATGGCTTACCCAAATTCAGGCAAATAATTTAAAATATCATGCATGCTAGGTTGTTTCACGTTTTTTAAAATTATAATTAAAGGTAAGCTTCATTAAAAAGGCATTGCTCCTCAAAAAAATTCATATACTCTTTCTTCCCAGAATTGTTTCTCTGAAGGATATTTGTTTATATTACTTGTTTTGTATAAGAATTGAGGTTTTATTTGGAATGGGCAGAAAATATATTTATGCTAATTACACAGAGTTTTGAATCTTCTTTGGTTACCGTAAAAAAATGAAAACCATCTGCTTACCACCACCCACATCTTTTGCACAGTCTTTTACCCTAGTTGGCTTGGTTTTTCACTTGTGGATTGGGAAAGATAACATGGGCCAGAACTGTGTTGGCACAAAATGGTCTTGACTCTAAAAGCTATGTTAGCCAAAACTTTCTTCTGAAATGCAGCTCCTGAACTTACTGATAGAAGCATCCTCTATGTTCAGTTTCAATTACATATGGTCAGAAGGTCTCTACTTCACTAAGCACATTTGTGGGTTTCTTAAAATGTTTTGCGTGAATGATAAATGGTGAAGAGGAGAAATGCTGCTTTAAATTCCGTGTTTTCTCTCGGATGCCCACTATTTTATATTACCAACCATAAAAATGTGGTCCGCTGAGTCTGCTTTCATGAAACATCGAGGAAATAAAGAGGAAATTAGACTCAATTAATTGATTTACCCACCGATTTAAATATATATGTGTGCATCAAGTTCTGGGTTACAGTATAAGTGTTCAAAATGTGTAAGACCTGTGTCTTGTTTCTCTTCATTGTTGAAAACCAGTTCTGAGTTCATTAACATCGCTTACAAATAGATCCTTGGAGTTATACCACGTGGCAGATTCTCAAAGACTTAAAGAAATGTGAACACTTTTTTATTATTATTAGAACCAGTGATCTATACCAAAATTGTGTAAATGTACTTAAAAAAATTCCCCCAAGAGCTGTGCATGAAACTTTTTAAAATTGCTGAACCACCCCACTAAGTTTCTCAGACTGACTCATCCCCCAAGTTTGCTGGTTTCTTAAGGAGTGTGCCTAGACTGTACTCGTCACAGAGAAAAAAATGTTCTAGAACAGAGAACAATCAGTAGTTTACAATGTGTCCAAAAGATTAGTGAGCTAAATGACCAACAACTCATTAAGATAACATGAGGTTAATTGTTCTTTAACATCCTCTGGAACTGAAAATCTTAAAATACTAAGTTGGAATACAAAGGTTGTGGGAAACTTTTTAAGTAGATTTTGTGTATGTGTGAGAAACTATATCAATACACCCGTAATATTTGTGACAGTATTTTACATATAAACTTTTATGTTTTCTATGCAAAAGTGGATATTAAGTATATGCAACTGTCAAAACTCATAATACTATAACTTGAGGTCTCTGCATTTTACTACATATAAATTATACCCCAACTTAAACAAATTTTCAAACTCTCATCAAAACCAAAGAAAGTCTGAGAAACTACGACTGCCCCAGGAGACATGAGGACTAAATGTAACATTATATCCTGGGTGGTGTCTACGAACAGAAAAGGGGAAATTTTTAAAGATGAATGAAACCCAAGTGAAGTATGGAGTTGGTAATAATGTATCAGAATTGGTTGTGATAAAATATCACACTAATGTAAGATGTTAATAATAGGGGGGACTAGGGACTGGCATTGGGAAAAACTGCCACTTTTCTGCAAGCCTAAAACTATTCTAAAACTTAAAAAGCTTATTTTTAAAAAATAGAAACAAGCAGGATAAGGGGGTGAGTGGGATGGATAATATGGCAGTTACAAAGACACTACTGGAAAGTCAAGAAAATTAAGATGAAAATATCAGTATAATTTTTTTTTCAAGTAATAAGTGTAAATAAGCCATAAGGAGCAAGTGTTTTTATATACTGGACATTAGCATCAAATAAATTACCCTTCTATCAGATTTACTTTCTCATGATAAAACTGAAAAGATTGTCATCTTTACATTATATTTTTTTAGCTGGGTAACATTAAAAAGGGTTGTACACATACAAATGACAATGGACTGAGTGGACAGTATAGTTTTTATTTTCACACAGCATATTCCTCATTGTAAATCATCTATTACCACTCCTCTGTCCTGTTGAATGCCACCACACATGAGTGGTTACACACATTCTTTATAGGAGTAAATAAGAAAATTCGTTCATGCCTGCCAAAACGTTTTCTCATCAGGTGTGAGTGTGTGTATAGAGATGTGTAAAGAAAACTCTCTTGCAATGCCACTGATGTTTCTTTGTTAAATAAATATGCCACTATGCTATAATCCATAATCATATTTAAATCCTGTGGATCCTCCTCTTAATAAGCAGGGAGTCGTCCTCATCATTTACTGGTGTCAGTGCTGACCAGGCCTCGGAGCGGCTCCGATGGGCCAAGCACAACTGAGAAGCAGTCTGGTGTCGCCACATTTGGCCCTGGATGCTACAGGCAAAGTACCCACAGGATGTAGCATGATCCTTCCTTTGTGGGGCGCGGCTCTGCGGGAACACCCCTTGCGATGACAAATCCCTCTGTTTTCAGTCAACAGTTCTGGGGCAGAGGATAGTGGAGAGGCCCAGACTCGACATAGACGGAGACGAAGATGATGAAGAGCAGCAGTAGGAAAAGGCTGATCGTCGCAGCCGCCGCGGCACAGACCTCCATCCGCCGCGCAGCCTCTAGCAGCCCGGGATCTCGGATGGGCACCGGCCGCCGCGTTGCCACAGCAACCGCCCCCCGCGGAACCCCACGTTTACGACGAGAGAAGCGGCCCGCGCGAACACCGCCCCCACGCCGGGGCGGAGGGCCGCGCTTCCTCCCCGCCCCCATCACCCACGCAGGAAAAGCAGGAATCAGACCGCCGCGTGAAGAGCAAATTGGAAACCCTGGGGAGCGTTGCTGGGCGCTGGCCGCTCGGAGCCCCTCGTGGAGGCGAGTGCGAGACCCTCCCGCCGGCTCCGCCTTCTCCGCCTCGTCACTCGGTCAGGGGCGCGACGTGGGCCGCAGAGAGACCCTCTCGCGGGTCCCGGGCTCCTCCGACACCTTCGGACCCCGCCTGGGGCGCCTGCAGATGGAGGACGTCAGAGGGCTGGCGTGGGCGATTTTTGCAGAACCGCCCCAAATCTAGGCCGCGGCTACCCTTCTCCTCCACGCCCAGGGGCTCTCACAGGGAATGGGGGAGCATAAAAAGATATTTACCCTGAGTCCTAGTTATTGGAACATTTCCTGGGCACGCCGTCTGTCCCGGGAGGTAGACACCTATGGCGCGAAGGCTGTGTTTGGGTAATTGATACAGAGGACGTCACAGCGCTTCCCAGAGCCTGCTGCCTGGAGTCGGGCCTGCGCGGTGGCCCCCTCGGCCGCCCTGGGGGCGCGCAGACCGCGGCTCCGCGGACGCGTCCACACCTCGGCCGACTGGCACCGTCCGGTAATTAGCAGAAACGCAGAAGGCGGACGGTGCACGTTTTATCCACCAAACCTTCTCCTCCGGGTTCACTGACAAAGACTCTGGCTCCGGAGATACCCGGGCTCCGCGCCTCGTCCTGAAAAATCCACCTCCAGGGAGCGAAGGTCTTGTCGCTCCAGGCTATAAATATTAATAAGTTGAGCGGCTGGGGCATAATTATCTTCCTTTAATTGCAACTCAAATTGAAAATACAGACCCCTTCCAGGCCTCCTATGTCGGGATTGCTGGGTGTTGGTGTCATCAGACTGCCTCTGCTCAAAGTCTTTCTTTGTATCCGCCGCTCAACCTGGAAACCATACTTTGCGCCTCTCCGCGAGTTAAAATCACGCTCCGAAAGATCCGAGTTGATGCTTCGTCCCCTTTCATTCGATCGCCTACATCCCCAGGGAGACCAGGGACCCCTGTCTCAACCTACCCAGACCTCAAACTACTGGAGCCATTGTCTGAGGGGGTTGACAAACCGCAGCGGCCCGCGGAGGGAATGGGATTCGCCCTCGGTTTGCCTAGAAGGCACCTGAGGGGGCCCCCGCACGGCGAGGTTTGCGGGCCGCCAAGGGGCCTCGTCCTCGCAGTGCCTCGGGAAGCAGCCCTCTCGGCTTCCCAGCGGCCTGGACGCTTCCGTCCGCAGGCCCGACTGCGCGGTGTTCCGCTGCGTCCCGCGCCCTCTGCCCCGCCACCCTGCCTGCCCACTCTGTCCTCGAAGGCTCCTCCCTGTGTCACTGAAGTGAGCACGCGATAGAGAGGGGCGACAAGGGGGCTCAGAGCGCTGTCGCCTGTTGGAAGGTTAGGGTGGTGTGGGGGGTGGGCTGCTCCGATTTGCCACGCTTTCTCGCCACGTGCCAGCAACGCTAAGAGCCGTCTTTCGGCTGGAAGCTGGGGACACCCAGCCTCGCCCTGGCTGCCTTCATTTTCCGGGCCTCCAGTTCCGCGGGCTTCGACACGGAGAGGGAGCCAGCGGTGACTGGAGGTTTTGAGGGTAACCCAGTCTTCCGAATGCGGGAGGGAGCTCAGCCACGCTCCTCCAGGGAAGGTAGGAGAGGCCAGCAGCCTTTCAAGGACACACCAGCTGTCCCACCCAGCTTTCTACGTAGAATTCACCATCGGAATTGCTGGATTCTTTCTTCCTCACTTATTTTTGAGGAGTTAGTTATGTGCCAACAAACAGCTGTCCAAGGCAGAGGGATGCGATCCACGCCCTAGAGATTATTATCTTTTAAAAATATTCATGCCCATTTACCCTATACATTCCCATTTAAATTGCATCAAGAGGAAAATTCAAAATCAAAACAAGGATTTAGGTAAAACACTCACAGCAGTTAAATCAGTACTCATTCTATTTCAGTGAAAAATGTAGATTCATCTGAGGCCCAATTAAAAATACGATGTGCTCTACAACCTGAAGTGTCAATGATTGGACTGTAATGGTCACTGAGTTTCAAGAATGTTAATTGTCCACTGCCACAAAAAAAAAGTCCACCTCGGGGGTCAGATGCTTGGACTGTACCTATGTGAATTGTAGGCAGTTTCTATAAGTCACTCCAGGGGCAAGATCAGTTTTGGGGTTAACCAAATCAGTTTGCTGTAAAATTAACCTAGGCTCAAGGCTCTGGCAGTAAACAGTTAACTGAGACCCAGAGTTAGGGGAACCCATTTTGATGGCCAGGGTAGGTCAGTGGTACCCTTATTAATACTGTTGTTTCCCATCTTCCTCTCTTTGTTTCCACCATTCAGCACCCAGGTCACCAGTATGGAAAAGTTAGTGGCCTGGGAAGATATGAGGACATCAGATGCAAAGCAAGTTGAGGTGGCAGCACCAGGCATTTGGACGGGCATTTTATTTATTATTCCTGCAACCAGCAGGTGTTGAGTAATTATTAAAAGGCCCAGAGCTGAATGAAGACAATGTGGGGTTGGTCTTCTTTAAAGGGAAATTTAGCTTGAGCAGCCTGGTTTAGAATCAGGCCTATAGCCTACATTGAGTAACATGTGTTGTATCCCATTTTTTTTTTCTGCCATGGTGGGTGGAGGAGACAGACAGTGTTGGGAGGTGGGCAGCTACCAGGGCCTCCTGTCTCTTAGAGCACAGCAAGGTGTCTGGAAACTTGCTGGTGGGAGCATTTCTTGATCATCTTGGAAGCCCTTTCATATTGACCAAGAAGGGTTTCATAAGGCTGAAACAGGTGTTTAGAAATTGTTTGCTAATCACGGTCTTGGGATCTCTCTCTCTCCCTCTCCCCCTCCTGCTCTCCCCCACCCTGCAACACATATGCCCCTTTTATAGTTGTGTTAGTTAAACTTTTTTTCTTGATAAAGATCAAAGTCATTCCAACTTGTCTCTCCAAAACCCTACTCATAACACCAAGTCCTCTCTGGCAGTAAAGTCTGGAAGCTGTTTTTGAATTCTGCTAACTAAGCCTCACCCCACTCCTTTCTAGATGATGCAATACCAGAACACAACCCAGAAAGCTGCTGGGTCTGTCACCAGCTGGCTGAGTTTGGCTTTGAGGTGCCAGACTGGACCAAACGAGAGCTGTGTTGAGTGATCCCTCAACCCCTGGAGCAGTGACAGAAATCACAACATAACACCTTCCATTTTTGTAGGACTTCAGAGCTGACAAAATTCTTGCTAGTTCCTTACAACAACTTCCCATAATTTGTATTTATAGATGAAGAAACTGAAGCCCAGAGAAGTGAAGTGATTTAGGCCAAGGCCTCATGGAAAGATGGGGTCTTGCAAATCTGTCCTTGGGCTCTTGCTCTACCACACTTGTCATTTTAAAGTTAGCAGTAAACACAGTGAATTCTAATCGGGGTTTTACCCTGGAATTCACATCAAATCTTCGCTCATTTTGGCAGGAGGTGGGTGCAACACATCTTGGCTATAGAGAGACTAGCGGGTTTCTAACAAGAAACTGGGTGCAGTCCAGGCAACAGAGCCAGAGACACAAGTGTGAGTGAGGCCTTTTCACAGGACAAAGCCTTCCAGCTAGTGGATGTTATTCGAGTAAGCAGCAGCCCCTCTTTACAAAGACAGCAGCAGGATAGGGGATTTCCTCTGTGGTGGGGATATGTCCCCGTTTCTCCACTTCCTTCTATCCTTGCCTGACTCACTGGACACAGGCCCAGGCAGCTGGCTTTGAATAGCACAGATGGGCACAGTTTTTTCTTCTCTGAAGCTGCGGGATGTGACATTTATTAGTACTATATTCAACAATCTCAGACCTGTAATGACTCCTGAATTTTACAGAGCATAGATACCCAGACACACCCACCATTCATGGTCATGAAAACTCACTGTAATCTACACCATTCACCTGGTTAGATCTTGAGACAATGATTCCGGGATCTAAAAGAATTAACTGTAGTCTTCCTTTTGCTTGGATTTTAATATTTCCTACTTAGAGATACTCATGTCCTCATCCTAGTGGCATGGAAAATATTGCAAAAAGGTAGGAAGCTATATTAGAGGAGAGAAGATGGCATTTTTGATAGGTAGCACTGGGGCTAACAAACTTTTGAGGAGTTGAAGATTTTGTAAACTACTTATAAATGTATGAAAATGAGTGCTCAACTGCTGTTTGCCAAAGCAGAGTCTGGTTAGTAATGACAGCTGACATGTATGACCACTTATGTGCCTGGCACTGTGCTAAGCAGTTGACACATGTTTCATTTCACCTTCATGACAACCCTATGGGGCAGTGACTATGACTATATACATTTTACAGGTGAGAAAATAGAGGAATAGAGATATTCTCTAACAGTGCTGGTAAGATGCAGAGTTAGGATTTGACTAAATGTTGTTAACCTATGAATTAGCATAAGCCATCAATCAAACAGATGAAGCTGGTTTCACCAAAGTTGTGGTCACTAATGCTACGTGGCTTCATTTGGAAAGTAAGTCTTCACTACCTTAGCAAGAACACATTTCAAGTTATTTTTCTCCTCCTTTCTTTCCTCCTTCCCCTACTAAAGCTGAGATTCCTGTGGTCAGGCTTGGAGGAAGGAGGCAAGAAGTTAAAAATGTAATAATTTGTTGCCATGAGTTCCCCTTGTCACCTGACTATGTTCCATACAACTCCTAGTCAGCAGAGCCCCAGGCTGAATCCAGCTGGGCTAAAGTGTTTGAAGTAAATACCTGTTACCAGTTACTCAACATTCAATGTGTCTTAGGTCAATGACAATAGTGCTTTTTACACATATTGCATGTAGGAGGTCTGTCTGGAAAAAGACCAGCCACTGTTAATATAACAAGAATAGTTTGTACAACATTGATGTAACATGGCAGCCAAGGACAGTGGACTGGAATCTGCATGCATTAACAATGACCACATCACTGTACTAGTCAGTGGGGGTGGCAGATGCCATTGAGTGAGTTATGCGTACTGTGTGGATATCACATTCAAAATGACTGAGCAAGTAGAGCAATGAATCTGCAGCAAATTTTGCGTTAAGCTTGAACATTCTTCCACGAAAACTATTTGGATGATTCAGAAGGCCGCAGCTATGGGCAAATTGGTGATTGGCAGCTTCATCACGACAACTCACCCACTCATATATCACGTCTCATGCAGAATTTTTTTGCAAAACATCAAATCACCCAGTCCCACTATAGCCCAGATTTGGTTCCCTGCAGCTGCTGGCTTTTCCCTGAACAAAAATCACCTTTGAGAGGAAAGAAATTTCAGACCATCGGTGAGATTCAAGAAAATATGACCGGACCTCTGATGGCAATTGGGAGAACTATGTTAGGTCCCAAGGTGCTTATTTTGAAGGGGACTAGGTGTCAATGTCCTATGTACATGTTTTTTGTATCTTGTATCTTCTTCAATAAATGTCTCTATTTTCACATTACATGGCTGGATACCTTCTGGACAGACCTTGTATTTACAGATTTATAGTCTACAGGACATATTCGCTCCTGGCCTCTCATTTTAGATGTTTGCTCTTTGCACTTAGGGTCTTATTTCTAATTGTAAAATGAAAGGCTGTGTCCCCTGTGAAAAAGTTTCCAGGTTAGGCCAACCTGCTCCAGATAGAACCCAGTGACTCACTGAAGGAGGCAAGTGCAAATGCAGCCTTCAGGATCAAAGGAGGCAGTCTTTCCCACACAGGGTCCCACCGGGGTTTCACTTCATTACAACTTGTACTATTGGCTCACATTTCAACTTGTTTTCCCTACATCATTCTTATCCTGTTATCCCAGATCAGAGTTTTAAAGCCCTACTATCCACGGGCCAGTCTGCAGCGTGGCCCAGAGCTGCTTTTCTGTCCCTCCTGTTGTACTAATCCATTTTGCTCTTGGGTGACAGACAGTAGACCAAATTTAGGATGTCAGAGTAATGTCTCCAGAAAGAGGATGCGTGTTAAAGGAATTTCAAGCATTTTCTCTCTTCTTCCTTTTTTCTTGTCTTTGGAAAGACAGAAGGTAGGACAATCTATATGCAGGTTTCTTTGTATGAGTGGAAGAACCAAGTTAGGTTCGTGCGTGCATACACCCTTTGTTGTTGCATCTGTTTCTGTTGACTCTGCTATGAACACCCAAACTTTCTGGGTAAGTTTCCCGCTTTTTACAGAGCTGGAACTAGGGAGAATGAAGTATTTGCCTTGTGCACAAAATTCAAGTGGGTGCCTGAAAAACCAGTAACCAAGATTAACATTTTAATGCAATATTTAAAAAAAATCTATATTAACACACAAAAAATCCATGGTGAACAAATAATAACAGTTTAAAATAAAAACAGTATTACCGACATTTCCTTTTGCCTCAGACTTCAGTAGGGCTTGTCACAACACTGCTTTCTTATATATCTTTTTCTTAAATCAGAGGAAATGAGAGAGGCAGTAGGAAAAACCTAACTGAAATCCATGTTATGAACCAGAGAAACTAGATGTGAATGAAATGAAACCAAAAGTAAAATAGTATGTTGAAAATAAGGGAGAATGAAAGGGAGTAACTAGATTAATATATAAATAGATTTTTATCATTGACAATTAAAGACTTTCATAGAGAAAAACCTGAAAAACCTGCTTCTCAGGAGTGAAAGGTCTTGTCTCTCTGGGCTATAAATATTAATAAGCTGAGTAATTATTAAAAACTTTGCTATAGTACAAAGTGTTTTTAGAGCTGTGCATTTTCCCCAGTTCTCCAAATATATACATTAGTAACAATACTCTGTGTTTCTAGAGTGTTTTATTATTTTTCAAAACACCTTTTTTGGAGGACATATTTCATTCATTCTTCTCACATGGAAAGAGTTAGATAGGACATGTTATCCATTCTCAGAAAATGGGTAGATGGAATTGCCGAAGAAAAGGAAAAGTCATTTTCCCAGTGACTTTTTACATGTGTTTTCTTTTTTTTAAAGAATTTATTTATTTTCAGAGGGAGGGGAAGGGAGGGAGAAAGAGAGGGAGAGAAACATCAATGTAGGGATGCTTCTCCCACCCCCCATACTAGAGACCTGGCACATACTAGGTATGTGCCCTGACTGAGAATCAAACCAGTGACCCTTTGGTTTGTAGGCCGACACTCAATCCACTGAGCCACACCAGCCAAGGCTGTTTTCTTATTTATTTCCCAAATAATCTTGAATTATGTGTGATCAGCTCCTTTTATAGATCAAGAAACTATAATCCAGGGGATTAGTTAATTAGCTGGTAATATTCTCAAATATTTGTTTTATAAAAAGAATGTTATTTCATTGTTCTAATGGTTTCGGTTGTTAGCAAAACTAAAAAAGGCCAATTGTACTAAGAAGTTATATTCTAGCATCAAAAAATGGTTTATGCCTCCATATCTAGTAAAAGTAACTCTTATGCTTTTCTTTTTACCTCTTCTAAATAGCCTACATGTGCTTATGCCAGAATATGTCAACTTCTAAAGCACTAGTTTGATAGAAGTAAAGGTTCTCTTAACCTGGAAATATTATGAATTAAGTAGATGTATATGATTGGTCAGAAGAGTGATTTAGTCTTTTTTTTCTTCTCTACAGAGTGCCCTTGGTTTATTTAATATGCTGAATACATGCTGAACTGTAGAATCATTCTTGTGGGTCTGGTTTTAATATACTACTTACTTTTATAAATAGAAGTGTGACAACACTAAAATAATATTTAATTAATGATAATTCCCCACCCTTACACAACTTTTATTTTTTAATAATGCATTCACATGAATAGTTTTAATAAAAATAAGCATATTATTTTACATTTTATTTAATATATTATTGTATAAATTGTTCATGATTTCTTAGACTTCATACTAACAAAATGGCTGTGCTAATTATTTTACTGATTTGCCACAAGATATTAGACCATGTTTCTGAAAATAAAAAATTAAGTGTTTCAGTTTTATTTTTCGGTCTTTATTGATAAAAATAATATAGTTGGTCACTTACTATGCACTCCCTCTGTTACAGGAACTACACTTGGCAATTTGAAAGCATATATGGTATCACTTAAGGCTCACAAAAGGATCAGAACACAGGTTTTATTAATCTTACTTTTAAGACTTGGAAACCGAGGCTTAGAGCAGGGGTGGCAGACACAGGAAAGGGCTAAGCAGAGAGTCACAGTCAGCTAAACTCTCTTCCCATCATGTGCTTTTAGTCACTCTGTGACAATCAAGGTTACCATGCCACTGCCTTCAGACTTTTATTGATCGATTTCCAGGGAGGAAAAAAATCATTTTGGCTCTTCATATGCTCTGCCTTATTGCTTTTTGAAGGGGTTGCAATAGTGTATACTCCTAGCAATGAAAAAGAGAAACAGCTCTAGCTGCTGTGGCTCAGTGGATTGAGCGCGGGCCTGCAAACCAAATGGCCACTGGTTTGATTCCCAGTCAAGGCACATGCCTGGGTTGCGGGCCAGGTCCCCAGTGGGGGCCATGTGAGAGGCAACCACACATTGATGTTTTTCTCCCTCTCTTTCTCTCTCCCTTCTCTCTCTAAAAATAAATGAATAAAAACTTAAAAAAAAGAGAGAAACAGTCTCACTTTTGCTTTGATAACATTGGATGTTGTTATTACTTTTAAAAGATGCTACCTGGACAGATGTAATGTTGAACCTTGGGATTGCTCTGTGTATTTCTTTGATTACTAATGAAGATAGATATATTTTTTAGATATTTGCTAATATGTCTTTTCTCTTACATGTGAATTGTGGTTAATATACTTTGCTCATTTACCTATCGGTGTCAATGTTTTTCTTAAGAATTTGAATTTGTATTTTTCTTTATAAATTTATAAATTTTCTTTATATTTTATACATCATAATCCTTGTTTTTCATAGTGGATTCAAATATTGTCCTAGTCTGTGGTTGACCTTGTAATTTTTTTTGTAGACTACACTTAAAAAATTAGCTTCATTATTAAAATGATCAATTTTGCAGCACTGCCAGAAGACTCAGTGGTAATTTGATTATACAGTATTATTTATCAAAACTAATTGAAGTTGGCCATTTGAAATTAATTAAGGATGAACTTCCTCAAGTCTAACAAGTCAAGCTCAAGCTTGGATGGAAGAGGGAACATATTTTTACCATCTTCTATCACTAAAGTCAGAGACACTTAAATGGAATCATGTAAGCTTATGTCACCTTTACGTTTACCTTTAAAAATAACAACTGACACTGTGTAAATGTACCACAGTTTTTTGATTCACTCATTTACTGATGGGCACTTTGGAATACTACCCAGCAGAAAGAAAGAAGGAGTTCTTACCATTTGTGACAGCATGGATGGAATTGGAGAGCATTATGCTGTGTGAAATGAGCTAGGCAGTGAGAGAGGAATACCATATGATTTCACCTATAAGTGGAACCTAATAAAAAAAAACCAAACTAGCAAGCAAAATACAACCAGAGACATTGAAATGAAGAACAAACTGACAGTATCCAGAGAGGAGGCTGGACAGGGAAAATAGAGGATAATAGGGAAAGATCCATCAAGGAATATATATAAAGGACAAATGGACAAAAGCAAAGGGAGTAGGTTCAAGGGTGAGAGGTGGGAATGTCGGGTGGGGGGACATAGTAGGGTGAAAATAGAGACAGCTGTACTTGAACAACAATAAGAAAACAAAAAATAACAACTGACATTAATTTTAACAGAAATTGGCATGGATATCTCTGATTTTTTGTTTTTAGCTGTAAAGACATTTTAAAGTAAAGAATAGAGATGATATTTTATTTGGGTTAATCTGAGTAACCTGAAAGGATAGATTATATTGTTAACTCAGGTTTAGTCTTCACTTCCCTCTTCATGTACTTTCCCAAAATGAAAAATAAAAATTTTCTGAAATCTTACTAGGTAGTCTGTCGGCCTCTGGGGACTACTCATGACTGTTCTCACCTAATTATAAAGGCTTTCTGAAGTGGAACTATCATGCACATCAGAGTTACTTTTTCCTAATTTAAGGTATAATCTCTGACTATATATTCCTTAAAGTAGTACATTTTAACAAACACACACACAGCACACACGTAAACACCGAATCTTTTAAAATTCATTCATGGAGGGATTTTTTTTATTTTTAAAAAATGTGCCCTTGGGTAGTTACCAAAGGTCAGAAATACACCAACTAGGTGGAGTGAAGTATCAGGGTTAGGCGTTACTCTCCCCTACCACTTTCCCACTCCCTCAGATTGCTCTCAGTTCTCCAAGGTCCCCAAGAGCAATACCAGCAGCTGGGCTGTACTCGGAGGTCCAACTTGCTTTTGGACAGACTTGGACAAACCCTCACTTTTTATGTAGGAGAATATGTGTCTTTGGCCATCTTGACAGTTTCTTTGCTGCAAATGTGCAGATAACAAATCTAAATATAAAAATAAGTCAGGAAAAGAAAATGTTTACAGAGTAGCACCTGCTCTTTGTGAGGTCTGAGGCAATTATAACTTGCTGCCTTAATGGCCACAATTGGCATTTGCCCACTATTTTTTTTCCAGAAAGTGGCCCAAAGCAGAAGCCTCTTGTTTTTCTTGGAGACCATCAACTTTTACACAAAGCTCTGCCACCCAAAATGGATTACGTACTCTTAAAACTTCTGAGGGACTTGCTGAGTTAAAGTTCAAAAAATACAAGTGAGATGGAAGAGGTTATATTTTACTTCCGACAGATGCTGCAGGATTGTTCAAAGCACAGTAGCTTCAGAAACCAGGATATCCTTGAACCATGGAGTTAATTTGTCCCATGTGGTGTTCAGGATACCCAGAAATCAGTCCTGAAACAGGTTTATTGTTGATGTTCATTTCTCTTCTCTCTTATTTTCTGATAACTTATACTATATAAGCTACCTTTTGGCCTTCCTTCTCCAATTCTGACATCTTTACAGATATTTTTATTTCTGACCTGTGCCAGTGAGCTCAGGGCTTGAAATGTCTCTTTAAAATTAATCTCAATATTCACTTATAAAACCAGCTTACAAAGTCCTTTTGATGAAAGAGAAGTCAGAAACCGTGTGCTCTGTTAAATAGTACTTTGTCCTTTTGAGGAAGCCAGTTTATTTTAAACATTTTTGTTTTACATTTTAAAAATGCATCTGATCATTCTGATGAAGGAAGGGGATCACTTATTGTAAAGACCCCAAAAAATCCCATGGTAAAAGGGGAGATAACTCATAATTCTTCCAGTTTGAATCAGCAGCTACTATTTGTTATATCAAAATGGTTGTTGTACTCTCATGATTACGTTTCAGCTTTCCATGTTTTTGGAATGCTTCATCAGCAATTCTTGGCAATTTTTAAGTTGAATTTGTTGGGGTGACATTGGTTCACAAAACCATACAGGCTTCAAGTGTACAACTGAACAAAACATCATCTGCATCATATACCTATTGCCTCAAGCAAAGTCTCTTTCCGTCTACATTTATCCCCACTTTGCCCACCTCTACCTACCCTAGCCCCCTTTCTCTCTTACTATCACCTCCCTGTTGTCTGTGTCTATGTTTTACATATATATCTTAATCCCTTTACCTTCTTTCATCTGATCCCCTCTCCCCCCGACCCCTAGGACAGCTGTCTGTCCCATGTATCCATGCCTCTGTTTCTATTTTGTCCATCAGTTTATTTTGCTCATTAGATTCTACGTATAAGTGAGATCATATGGTATTTGTCTTTCTCTGACTGGCTTATTTCACTTAGCATAATAATCTCCAGGCCCATCCATGCTCTCACAAAATTTTTGTAGACAAGAATACAAAGGGGGAACCTCCCCCCGAAAAAACCTGTAATTATCTTCTGGAGGGCAGGTTCCTTGTAGTACAGCTTTCCTCTTCTAGGTGAGTGTTCCAGAAACCCATCTGTATCCGTGTACTAGATAGCATTGTTGTGAGAGCCTACTTTGGCCTCACTGAAATTTTTTGAAGACTCTTTCAACGCATTTGCCCATTTCATGGTGGGTGATTTACGCTGCCCACACCATGCTGAGTGTTCATCAGTTTTTGACCCCCCTATTCACCTGATCTTACCATGAGTGACTTTTTTCTTTTGTTTCCCCAGATGAAAAGGTCCTCAAAGGGAAATGTGTTGTCAATGTAGAAGAGGTGGAATAAAAATTGGCAGAAGCACTAAAAGATATCAAAACAAGTTCAAAAACTGTTTTGAGCAGTGGGAAAAAATGTCTCAATAGGTGTATTGCATCAAATGTAGAGTACTTTGAAGGTGACTGAAGTTTAAACATGGAAGGATAAATACACAATTTTTTATAAATAAGTTCCAGGGTTTTGGGGGGCCCCTACTAGTATATTCACTTATTTTCTCTGAGGTCAAGCAGATAAGAGCATTTTCTATCACAAGTTTCCTTCAAAAAGAATAAAGCTCAAGTAGTACAGGAATAGAAAATAAATGCCACATTGATTTAATAGTGGCTTTGCAATGAAGTAGAAAGACCTCTGTTTAATTAACTCAGTCATTCATTTAGTAAACATTTATTACATGCCTGTCACATGGCCCAACTGGAAGAAACATCTGTCTGTCACTCTGCACTTGCTAAACCCGAGGCATCAAACTGTACCATCACGGCTGCCATTTATTTGAGCTTGCACTACATGTCAAGCTCTGTGCTTAGGACTCTATACACATAACTCTATTTAATCTTCTGAACAATCTGTCCATGTAGGTATCATTATTCTCATTTTAAAAATCAGGAAGCTGATTTTTAAAAATCAGACCAGTGGTATATCTCTCTCAAGCAGTGGAGCAGGGTTGGTCCCACTTGGCCTAACTCCAAGTTTGGGCCTGGAATCACTTTAGGTCCCTGACAAGTTATCCTTTAAAAGAATACTGAGAATGGAGCAGACAGGAGGGTTGAAACCTAGGTGATTGTGAAAAGTGTAAACTAAAGTCTCTTTATGTTCTTTATTGTTGGTTTCATTGTGGCTGCTAATTTGTTCTTGGATTATATTATTGTACCCTGTTGTCATTTGTATATTTACAAAGCCATCACTCCTTAATGTAAAACTATATGAATGTATTGTTCTAGGCTTCTAGTAATCAGTCCCTACTGCTCTCTAATAGCTGCAGCTTTCCAGGGCTTAGATAAATCGGACTTACCTCCTCCAAGACCTCCCTGATGATTCAGGCTATGCTGCTGTCTCCTGTCATAGACTTCCAGTCACCACCACTGACACCTTTCACTGTGTGCTGCTCCAGAATTATTTTCCTTTTTATGACCAGGGCGGATCCTCTCTCATACACTCCTTTTAAATCCTCTCTGGTGCCTTGCATGTGGTACATTCCTAGTAAATAATTTGCTTAATATAGGAAGAGTACTTATTGCTTTTGAGCAACAACAGAGGTGAAAGGGTGGATAGTCACGGTATGTTGAGTTCTCTGAGAATGGCAAGCGACTGTGGCAGGTGGAAAGGCTCTACTGAAAATCACTGTCAGTTTGTTAATTCCCTAAGAGGCCAGCCTGAGAGAAATGAAGTCCATGGTTCATAAAGACCAGATAAATGTTTTATATGGAAAATAAATTAGCAAATTCACTGTCAAATTCCAAATGACAAGGAAGCATGGAAAGTTACAGTTTAACTTCCTTAACAAACCTGTCACTGAGAGCCAGATGACAGAAACTGTCAGAGAAACCACGTGTCACTTTGGAGACAGACTGCTTCCTAACATACAACATTAATTCCTGGACCAATCCCTTAAGACTGGAAGAAGAGTGAAATCTCACAAAACCATTTGCCATTTGACTGTACAGAATTTCCCTTCAATTCTGAGGGTATTTTGAAGTTGTATAGATTCCCACCTATGAAAAAGAGTGCTTGTCATGGCAGACATGTTATGAGTCAGATAGGGCAGACCCAACTCATTTCTTTGCCATATAGACTTCCCAAATCTGGCACTGGCTGCTAAGTGTATCAATGTAATGAGGAAGTAAGAATTGCCACACTAAATTTATGCCAAAATATTCCAAGAGATTCATAGACATAATGATGAGATTATCATTATCAGTCATGAGCTAAGGACAACAGCATGCTGATGGAATGAAACACGTAAGTGGAATAAGTGTACTCATTCATAACCCATCCGTTCAACAACAAACACTTATTGAGCATCTAATCTACTCTTTGCCAGGTGCTTTGTTATGTGCTAGAGAACAGGTGGCAAACACAAGGCCCACAGGACAAATCCAGCCCTCCACCTTGTTTTATCTGGCCAGCACCTTATTTTTACCTGGCGGCAGTGCCGAGCTATCTATCGCTTAACTGTTAAGGAGTAGTTACACTTATACAGTCCAAAATTACATTCGGCCTTTGAAGGCAACTGGGAGGCTGATGTGGCCCCTGGTGAAAATGAGTTTGACACCCCTGTGCTAGAGAAACAATATGAAGTTGGCCACACCCTGTGTTGTGAGAAGGGCTGTGATGGATTTAGGTGCCTCACAATCCTTGAAGAGTTCCATGAATTTACTTCTGGGAAATCAACTTCAGTAAGTCCTCAATTCATGACATTTCACACTGAAGAATTACATGCAAATAGAATATTGATCATTTTATTGATAACTGAGGAAACGGCACCTGATGTCTCTGAGCAGCTCTGTTTACTAAACAAAGCCCTAAAATTTGTTCTGCTTGTTCAAAGGAAACATCAGGTTACTATGGTCATAGATGAAACTTAAGCAGACACAACTCCAACTTAAAACCTTACTAATGCAAAAGAAAGCATGGCATACTAAAAAGAATAATAGGTAATAATAATAATAGTAATGTAATAATAGAAATATTAGAGGTAGACAGATGTAGACTCAAATCCTTGCCTCAAGTGTGTGATATAGGGTAGATTTCTCAGCTTGGCAAGAGCAATTGTTAGCTAATACTATTACTAATTATAATATCAGTAATGAAAGCCCTTAATTCATAAAAGCAACTACCCTCAAAAGGAAGAGATTCCAACTGCTCTGATGGTTCATCTGGGAGCTGTCAGAGAAGTGGCAACACTAAGAGTGACTTGGAATAAAGGATTTATTACATGGATTAGATGAGTGTGTGCTACTTCTGCCTCTGAGCTTGGGGCCATCCTCAACTCACATTAGGTCAGCAGAGCTAGTAGTTGGGCAGAAAAGCTGAATGTAAATATAAGAGTGGGAACAAACAAACTCACAGGGACAATCTAGATCCTGCATTTCTCTCATTAACCCTGACCTCAAATCACAGGAGACCTGTAGGAGTTGGCACCCTTTGCCCTGGAGCTGCATGCACACCTAGTCCAGGCCTCAGAGAAGTTTAAGCAGGAGATTTGGTGAGAGCTGAAGGAGCTACCAGCCAGGTGCTGCTCCTCACTGACCAGGCAGGCCAACAGATCACAGATACTCGCTGCTGTGGTACCTGGTGTCCTGCACTGACCATTGGAGTGCCATGGCTCCTGCTTCGCTTCTGCCTTCCAAATCCAGTGCAAATTTCTCCTGGCCAAGTCTCACTTGGAACCATGCTGGGAAAGGAATTCTGGGGAACAGCTTTAGCTTAGCTCTGTTGACACAAGACCAACAACCCACAATGGGAAGCACACATTACCTAGCAGCTGAAGAACAGGTTTCTCCATCTTTCTCTAGTTTTCTGTCCCTCCTCACCACCATCCCCCACCCAGTCCCTTCATACTTTCACAAATCTCTGCAGAGTACTTACTACATTCCAGGTACTATATTGGGTTCAGGGGGGAAAATGTGAGATAAGACGGACGTGGTACTTACCCTCATTTCTCTTATAGTTTAATGGGTGGGAGACATTAATTAAATAACCATACACATAAGTATAAAGTTTCAACTTGGTTAGTGCCATGAGGGAGAGGGAATGCACAAAAGGAGGATTTCACCTAAACTAATAAAAATACTTGAAACTTGATGATTAAAATGTCACTTCTTTAAAACCTACAGATTTATCTAGAAGCACTGATGATGCTATTGATTCACGTTGACTCCCGAGGACAGTCTCGACACCCATCATCATAAGTACAGAGCCATTATAGTGGGCCAGAAGGAGGAAACTTGAAGATTATATCAAGATCTAAGTTTTGTTATCTGACAAGTTAATTTTTTAGGGAATTCCAGGTCATGTACTGACAGAGAGCTGAGTCACAGAGAAGGGACTGGAATGGAAAGGTCAAGTACAACACCCATATTGCTTACCCAGTATCCCTAGTAGAACATCCCATTGAATGAATCATTTTTCAACTCTAAGACCTGGTACAACTCAGATTACTATACAAAAGTGGGGCTTCAGTTGCCAAATGAGTAAACTTTTTGTAAATGATGATCACTTCTTCCAAGGTAGCATAAAAATCAAAACGTAATTCATGCTACATGAAGACAGGAACTTGTTTTCTCTCTGTAGCCCTGGCATTTTCTCCACTATGGGGTAGGTCCTCAGTATGTGTCCTGGTCAACTAGGACTGCTATAACAAAATACCATGGACTGGATGGCTTTTAAACAACAGAAATTTATTTCTCGCAGTTCCAGATGCTGGCAAGTCCAAAATCAAGTTGCTAGCAGTTTAAGTGTCTGGTAAAGACCTGCTTCCTTGTTCACAGATGGCCATCTTCTTGCTGTGTCCTCACGTGGTGGAAAGACTGAGGGATCTCTCTGAGGTCTGTTTTATGAGAACACTGATCCCATTCACGTGGTCTCTACCCTCATGACCTAATCACCTTCCAAAGGCGCCACCTCCTAATACCATTATAGTGGGCATTAGATTTCAACATAGGAATTTGGGGTACAAGAGACACAAACATTCATTCTATAACAGTAAGTATTAGTTGAATCAATGAATCCATCTAAATGACTGGTTTGGTATCAGGATCTGCCTCAAATGCCAAGTATACTGTAGCAAATGTCTCATCTTTTTCCAACAGCAGAAAGAGTATACAAGATTTCATGCTTGAGACAGAATTTTCCCAAATCAAGGTCTTCCTGTATTTGGTGTCTTTTACTGTCTTGAGTGCTAAGCTGGCTTTGACCCTCAGCTCTATAATAACCTTTAGGCTCTCCTTACTTCAGTGGGGAGAGTTGTCTGAGGTTACTTACCCCTCAGTCATCACCTCTGACTCTTGCACTATGCCAAACCCATCTTTGGTTTTCCCTGACATCCAATTTGCAGAGGTTTTCTGTTCTTCTGCTCTTTGTCCAATCTCTGATCTTACTATTACTGCGCATTCCCCATGTGACTACAGTTGCCATGGCAGTTGAGGACCAGCAGGCTGAAACAACACATGTACAATTGCCTGATGTCTATAAGGCAGCTGCCAGCATGGTATCTGCTGCCGAATGCTGCCATCATAGGAGTGTTCCAGAGCCACAGGAGTGATGTTCCAGAGACACATTATCTAGATGCAGAGTACAGGGGCTAGTCTTATTTCCTAAACTTTTTTTGAAA
>PVKM010005147.1:0-49027 GCA_004027735.1 Carollia perspicillata
TTCATCCAATATTTCAGGAGGGGTTATACTATTTAAAACCATTGAAATCTCCTGTTAAGGAGACTTCAGGCTGTTGATTGAGTGAATTCTTCCTACCGTTTTGCTTATTTCAGCAGTCAAAGAGGGGTAGGATTGAGGGTGGGAGGTGGGGGTGGGTGGGGTGGGGGAAAGTGGTGGCAGGAAAATGGAGACAACTGTAGTTGAACAACAATAAAAAAATAAAAACTGTGAATGTGTGAGAGCATACACTTATGCAAGTGTCTAAGGATACTGGGATTTAATCCAAGCATGGTGCCCTAGGAGACAGTAATGGGTTTTAGATAATAATGACTAAATCTTGGTTTGACTGCATAGGTGTAATACAAATTATAATCATTTATGCAAATGATTGCTCTTTATTCCTAATGACCAAGAAGTGTTTACCTATTTTATTATGCGTAATAGATTACATTTCTTCAAAATGTTATTTGTTCTCCATATTTTTGCTTAGAATACATGCTAGTAATTTGCCCCAGTGTGTGGTAACAACTTATAATAATAAAGTGGAGACTCGGCATGTCTTAATTATTATTTTCTTCTTTGACAACTCAAAGAAATAGTATGGCATATTTTATACTCTTATTTTATTTTAATAGGCTTCCTCAAAATAAGCATAACAAGGCAGAATTTCAGGTTGTGTTGCTGGCTAGTGGAGGAGTTATTTTTGGAAAGAAGAGCTTGTCAAATTCCAGATTTCTTTCTCTGTAAGCTACCTTTAATTTCACAGTTCTCCCACAGTTTAGTTTTAGTATGTGTGTTATTTCCTAATGTGTTGAGAGTTTTTTCTTTCTTATTAATTTCATATCCTGATAGTTTATACTGTGGCTCTTATTTATGCTTTATTTACTTTTATTATTTCAAAATACTTGCTTTGCAATTATATTGGATCGGTTCTGCCCTTGAAGTTTTGTGTGGTCTACAGTCCAGCTACCGAGTATTGCTGGCCATCAGTCAGTCATTCCACAATCAGTACATCTCCACTGAAGTGTGTAAATAGGTGCTCCTTGAAAATTCTTGCTCTCTGCCAGACACCTTAGTCATGTGGGTGTGTGATCAGTTACCATTTCCAAGAATTTCAACTATTCCTCAATATTCTTCCTTTTCTATCTTCCCTCTCAATTAATTATCTGACAAAGGAGCATCAGCTAAAATTTAGCTTTTCCTGTTTCACCTGTGCTACTTGGTTTTCAACCAGTCCTCTTTTTATCTCTCTTCAACATCTCATTCTTTTTGCTTTAGGGTTGACAAATATCTAAGAATCTAAATTAAAATAGCCCTTTCCGGACCACATTCCCTTTAGTTACCACTTTTATCTTTCTTCTCCTATTCCTAGATGAGCTTCTTCAATAAAACATATAAGTTCAATATGTATATTTCTTTACTCACAATATTACCCTTAAGTATTAAATATTTAATACTCTTCTATTTAATACTGTCCTATCATTACCTGCATGTTAAGCCAGATAGTCACTTTCCATACTTAATTTGCTTGACCTCTCTCCAGCATTAATTTCATCATTTGTGTTAGTTTTCTAGGGCTGTCATAAAAAACAATCATAAAGTAAGTGGCTTAAAACAACAGAAATTTATTTTCTCATAGTTTGTGAGGCCAGAAGTCCAAAGTCAGAGTGTCTTCCTGGAGTGAAGTCATGTGAGTGTTTAATATATTTCAGAGATCAAATTGAGGGTGGGAGGTGGGGGTGGGTGGGGTGGGGGACAGTGGTGGCAGAAAAATGGAGACAACTGTAGTTGAACAATAATAAAAAAATAAAAACTGTGCATGTGTGAGAGCATATACTTATGCAAGTGTCTTAGATCTTTCTGGAGACTCCAAAAAAGAATCTGTTTCATGTCTCTCTTATAGTTTCCAATTGTTGCTGGCAATCTTTGGTGTTCATTTCATTTAAATTAGGGCCAACTCCAAACCAGTATACTTGTCTTGACTTCCTATATCTGCAATTATCTTATTTCCAAATAAGATCCTGGGGGTTTAGGCTTGAACATATTTTGAGAAGGGGGATAATTCCACTCACGACAATCTGCCTGCACTCTGGTACCCCCAAATTTATGTCCTTCCTACATGCAAAATATTCACTTCATTACATCATGCCCAAAAGCTTTAACCATTCCAGCATCAACTTTAAACCCAAAATCTTATTTAAATATCAACCCCAAATTTCATTAATTAAATCAGCTATGTATATAACTCTGGGCATATCCCAAACCACCACAAAAGTCCTTTCCATCAATGCACCTTTGAAACTAGAAAATAAGTTATGTTTCCAGAATTAAGGGTGGGACTGACACAGAGTAGAAATTCCCATTCAAAAACAGAGATAATAAAAGGAACAAAAGGGTCACTGGTTTAAAGCAGGTCCACAGCCAAGCAGGACAAATTTCTTTATTGCCTGAGAGTTACCCTCTGTGGCTTGATGGTCTGTCCTCTGGGTCTGGCATGAGCCCGCTGGTCCCTGCCTCTGGGCGCTTTGCAGTGGTCTCTCTGTCTTAGTCCCAGGTGGTTTTACCCTGCTAGCCCAAGGAGTCCCATTCTCCAGAACCAAGAGGTGGCACCCCGATGACCTCCCAGTCATCCTCAGGGTTGTTCTTTTCTTTTCTTGAAAGAACACACATTTATATCCCTGCATCTCATTTCCTTTTTCCTACCTATAGAATTCCAAAGTCCAACTGCCAGTCTTCATTTTATTCTCCCTCTCTTGCCCTTAGTACAGGGTGGCATTGTTTCTGCTGAAATGGATGAGTCTTTCACAGTAGTTTGTTAGCCATACTTTTGGCATTCTCTCCAAAACATCTTTTGAAATTTGAACTGTTTGAGAATTTTACAAACCTTTTGAAACTTTTGGGCTTCTATTTGCTTAATGGTTCCTTTCTCAAGTTATCTCTTTCCTCTTGCATTCTACTACAAGCAGCAAGGAGGAACCAGGCCTCACCTTCCATACTTAGCTTAGAAATATCCTCAACTAAATATCCAGGTTCATGAGTTACAAATCTTACTTTCCACCCAAAAGCAAAATACTAGTTAGCTGGGTTTAAAAGAAGGATAACCTTTCTTCCAATTTTAAATAACCTATTTCTTTTGAGATCTCATAAGAATCTCATTTAACAATCAAATTTCCAACAGTCTCTTCAAGATCTAGGTTTTTCTATTACGTCCCTCAAAATTTTTCCGGCCTCTATACATTACCCAATTCCGAAGCCAAATCCACATTTTAAACACTGTTATTGCAGCACTCCACTACCCCACAGTTTAACCCACAACATTATTATTTATTTCCTCGTTATTAACTTTCTATCTCTCTGTGAGGCTATAGAGCAGCTCCCAGCTGCTCCCTCCTTTCTCCTGATAGACATACAATGTATTTTGAGACCCCTTCTTCTGAATACCACCTGTATCTATTGTTTTCCAAAGATTCCTTTCTTGATCCTTTGCTTTTATTACTCCATATACTCTCCCTGGGATATTCACCTCATGCAAATTCGTCTTCGCTACAAGTCATCTTGAGATCTACCAAACTTACTTCTCCCAGCTCGTATGCTCGGCTACCAACTGGACATTTCCCTTCTGGTGTTCTACAGTCACTTCAGACTCAGCAGGACCTACACTGAACCAGTCTTCAATGTCTTAAATCCATTCTTTCTGTTTTACCTATGTTGATATCGATAAGAAAATAAATCTGGTTGAATTTAGTTACCCAAATCAAAAACTAGAATTTCTTATATCAATTTTCTTATTTCCATTCCTACCGATACTTCCTTAGATCAAATCTCTATTACTTCTACGGTGGGTTCTGTGACAAACTCTTAATGAATCTCACTGAATAGATCATGACTGATTTCAAGTAGCACTGTACTTATACTATTCTTTACAATGTTTTTGAGAGATCTTTCTAAACATAAATTCCTCAGTGGAAAGAAACCAGGTTCATCAATATTGGACCTCTTTATCTTTTACTTCTCCCTAGAATGGCTTGTTTCTTTAACTATCTGAAATTACTGGTAATTCTTCCAATTACATCATGTCTTCACAGTTCAGGTCCCCCTGCCTGGAATACCCTTTTCCCTTCTTGGTTCTTTATATTTATTATCTGTTTTTTAAAATATTTTATTTTAATCATTCTCTTTTTGGAGAAGTTTTCTATGATGAGGCAGTCCATTATAGTACCCTGTTTCTGTTGTTAGTGTAGCTCATTTTATACCATTTGGTAATTATTGGTTTAGTTCTGTATCTCCCCAGTTAAACTGTAAGACATTTAAGAGGTTATGAGGTTTATTCAGCTCACTAGCTGGGAACCTATAACAGCTACATGTTAGTGTAATTACTAGATGCTTAGCAGATCAGCTTTCCTTTCTATATATAATACTAAATTAACAACCCTAAACTGGACACTGAATTATTTAAGAGTACATTTGATTTACACAGTATGACCTTTAAAAAATAAATTTGTTTTATTGGGTTTGTTATTCATAATTTATGTTATATTACAAATGGTAATTATGAAGTTAATTTGTATTTTAAATCATGTTAGAAAGAGATCCTTTAATATTTTTTGTAGAAAAATACATTGGTATGTTTACATAAGAAATAATACACTGGTCTTTTCCTCTTACCCCATCGAACTTGAGGTTCATACTATCCACTACTATTGGATTTACACAAGGTCATATCAGGTTTTATTTTGAGAGTGGGTTTGTAATCACCTAAAGATGCTTAAATATTCTTATGTGCTCAATAGAAGCAGAGGTTTATGTACTCATTAGATTTACACACAGACACACAGAATATTTGAATACTACATTAATTTCTTATAACAAAATACCATTTTGAATATCCACAAAACTTTAGTTCCTCTTTTATATAAAGTATGTAATTGGGAGTGGTGATTTCTTTCTATTACTGGGTAACTTTAATTGAAATGCTTCTCTCATACCCTCTAATTACATATTATTGGAAAAAATAATATGTGTCCAAAGTTAATTGGCTTATTTACCAGTTTTGCTAATAACACCATATTCTTATGGATATTTTCTATAATAAATACCAGGCAAATAAATGCTATTTTGATATTTATAGTTTACATTTCAAGCCGTGACTTAGAAAAAGCTTCCCATGTTCAGTTAACTTAAAGGGTTTTGTAAAATCTCACTAAAGAAAAGTCATAAAACTCTACTATATTGACTGGGAATGTGAGAAATTAAATCATTTAGAAGTATAATTGGTTTCCCCACTTTTTAAAATGAATCACTTGTGGAAGGGAAACTGTAATAAGTTTTTTAGGGGTTTCTGATACATGATACATAGAAATAGATTAATTTCATATACAATTAACTTTCTCTAAAATGCACTAATTTAATAGAAAAGAATCTAAAATTCATCTTTCTCTTTTGATTAATTTTTGTCATTTTGCCTTGTGATTCAGTTCTGATGTCCATATCATGTGCAGTGAGCTGTCATCCATCTAGACACTGTATTTCCCACTATGTCTACACAGGAAACAATGACCTGTAGCTTAGGGAAAAAGAACTGTGTGATCTTTAAAAAATGAAAAAGTATTTTGAATACATAACTCATTTATTTGTTGTAATTTTTTTGTTTTTTTTTTAAAAGAAGACATAACATACACTAAAAAGTTTGGATATTTATGAACAGACCTTTTTTATAGGCTTTATTTGAAAAGATGAGATTTTTTGGAGGGGTCTTTTAAAGATGGGAGACCTCCAGTGCTGTGAAGAAAAGCTATACAACATTGACTCAGTCAGAAAATATTCCTTTAGCACTGATTATATACTAGATGCTGTTCCAGGGTAAGAAGTTATAAAGAACTTATGCTTTGATGCAGTCTAATATAGATTTTTTTCTAAATATATTGTACCTTTTCCTTGGGAATAAATACTAAGAAAATATTTCATTGACTATCTTTTCGAGATTGGTTTTACAGTTATTTTAATTAAAACTAACTAGCATTTATGAAAAATTTATTCTGCCAGGCAGTATACTGGCACAGATATTAATTTATCCTTAAGCAAAAATTTGAGTACCTGAGGTGTCCACCCTAGAGATGAGAAAACAGAGGCTTTAAGGAGTTTAGTTGTCTAAGACCACAGAGATAGTAAGTAAAAAAAAGAAACTTCACAGTGTCAAGAAATGAAATCCCTTGCTATGTTTGGACAATGTCAGTGTTGAAGGTAAACAATACTAAAGGAGGATTGTAAGTTAGAAAATGACAGCTAATCTGTTGTATCTAGATGTTACAAATCAAGCATTGGGTGGGAAGCAGTGAGTAAAGAGACTACTAGTGAAGATATCACAAATCTCTCCCCACTTCAAAATGGTAAACACACTTAAAATAATAGCCCTCAGGGCTGCTATGTAAATTATTAAGGAAGTAGAAATAGCTATTGTACATGGCAATATATATCCAGAATTTTAATAATGATCTCCCTCTTTGAGTCCAACAACTTTACTCCTAGTGGTTTGATCTAAGGAAGTAATCAGAAATTCAGACAAAATTTATGTGCAAGGATGTATATTGCAGCTGCATTTAAGAGGTCAAAAATGTAAAAGGCATAAAATTACATGATTTGGGGAGGTCAAAAAATGAATCCTGCTATCTTCAAAATAGGCTTTCATCTTACCCTTTGAAGAACGTATTTTAAATGTCCTCAAATTAGGTAGAGGTGATGGTTGCACAACATTGTGAGTGTAGTAAAAACCACCAAATTGTACATTTTAAACAATTAAAATAGTGGGGTTTTTGTGATTTGAATTTTACATAAAATTTTAAAACATAAAATGTTATGTTATGTGAATTTTACCTAGGATTGTTTATGTTTAAAAATTTTAAAACAACATTTTATGTTATATGAATTTTACCTAAAACAGGTAAACTTCCTTAAAAAATATTTAGAAACATTCATCATGTCACAACCAAAATTTATTCAAAAGAACCAAGTCAAAAACTTTTTAGTTTGATGTAGCCCCATTTGTTTATTTATTTATTTTTTGTTTCCCTTGCCTGGAGAGATACATGCAATAAAAAATTGCTATGAGCAATGTCTGGAATTTTGCTGCCTATGTTTTCTTCTAGGATTTTTATGGTTTTAGGTCTAATATTTAAGTCTTTAATCCACTTTGAATTTTATTCTTGTGTGTACTGTGAGAAGGTGGTCTAGTTTCAATTTTCTGCATGTATCTGTCCAATTTTCCCAACATCATTTTTTGAATAAACCATCTTTAGCCCATTGTATGTGCTTGGTTCTTCTGTTGAATGTAGATTGACTATAAAGGTGTGGGTTTATTTCTGGGCTCCCTATTCTTTCCCATTCATTTAGGTGCCCATTTTTATGTCAGTACCCTGGTGTTTTGATCACCATGGACTTATAGTATAGTTTCATACTAGGTAGCGTGATTTTTCCAACTCTGTTCTTCTTTCTCAGCATTACCATTGTTCTGTGGGGCCTTTTGTGATTCCATATGAATTTTTGAAACGTTTGTTCTAGTTCTGTGAAATATGTCATTGGAATATTGATAGGAATTGCACTGAATCTATAGATTGGTTTGGGTAGTATGGATGTTTTAATGATGTTAATCCTTTCCATGAACATGGTGTGTCCTTCCACTTATTTGTACCTTCCTCAGTTTCTTTCTTCAGTGTCTTATAATTTTCCAAGTATAGGTCTTCTACATCCTTGGTTAGGTTTATTCTTAGATATTTTACTCTTTTTGTAGCAATTGTGAATGGGATTGTTTTATTAATTTCCTTTTCTGTTAGTTCATTATTGGCATATAAAAATGCAATTGGTTTCTGGATATTTCGTGTCCTGCTACTTTGCTGAATTCATGTATCAGTTGTAGTAGTTTCTTGGTAGAATCTTTAGGGTTCTCTATGTATAGTATCATGTCATCTGCAAATAATGACTGTTCTACTTCTACCTTTCTAATTTAGATGCCTTTTATTTCCTCCTCTTGTCTGATTGCTGTGGCTAAAACTTCCAGTACTATGTTGAGTAAGAGAGGTGAAAGCTGACATCACTGTCTTGTTCCTGATCTTAAGGGGAACGATTATAGTTTTTGCCCATTGAGTATGATGCTGGCACTGGGTTTGTCATATATGGCCTTTATTATGTTTAGGTATGTTCCCTCTAATCTCACTTTGCTGAGAGCTTTTATCATGTATGTGTATTGGGTTTTAACAGGGGCTTTTTCTATATCTATTGATAGGATCATGTGGCTTTTATCCTTCATCAACAAGATATAAAGACAACCCACAGAATGGGAGAACATATTTGTCAATACATCTGATAAGGGGTTAATATCCAAAATTTATAAGAACTTATGAAACTCAACACCAAAAAACAAACAACCCAATTAAAAAAAATGGGCAAATGACCTGAATAGACACCTCTGCAAAAAGGACATACAGGTGGCCAATAGACAATGTGAAAAGATGCTCAAGGCCACTAATCATTGGAGAAACTCAAATTAAAACCACAGTGAGATATCTTTCACACCTGTCAGAATGGCTATCTACAATCAATAAACAAACAACAAGTGCTGGTGAGGATGTGGAGAAAGGGGCACCCTTCTGCACTGTTGGTGGGAATGCAGACTGATACAGCCACTGTGGAAAGCAGTGTGGGGATACATCAAAAAATTAAAAATGTATCTACCTTTTGACCCAGTGATCTCATCTTGGAATACATCCAAAGGAATGCAAAATACTAATTCAAAAGAACATAAGCACTCCTATGTTCACTGCAGCATTATTTACAGTCACCAAGGTATGGAAGCAGCCTAAGTGTCCATCAGTAGATAAGTGGATAAAACAACTATGGGACATTTACACAATGGAATACTTCTTGGCCATAAAAAGGAAGAAAATTTTACCCTATGGGTCACTATGGATGGACCTGGAGAATGTTATACTAAGTGAAATAAGTCAGTTAGAGAAGGACAGATATCATATAATTTCGCTTGCAAGGAATCTAATGAACAAATTGAACTAACAAAGAAAATGGAGACCAACTCATAGAAGGAGAGCAAGATGACACCTTGTGGGTCGGGGGAGGTTAGGTGGTAGAAGTATTGAGCAAAGGGGAAAAAGGACTCATGGACATGGACATGTGGCCATTGCTGGTTGGGGGAAGGTATGTTGCTAGGGAATGGAGAATATAAGGGGGCTAAATGGTAAAGGAAAATACAATGAAGTTTAAATTAAAAAATGAACCAAGTCAAGATGTATTCAAGTGAAGTTACTAGGCCACTGGATCTCTAGATATGGAAATAATATTATAGAAAATAGACATAAAACACCAGCTCTCCTTAAGATTAACAAATCAATCTTGTCTTAGAATCTTACACAACAACATTATATGCTGGTAGAAAGTTGAAGAATTCTTAAAAAATTTTAGGGGAAAAAATGTGTTCCAATAAATTCATCCCATTGAGTAAACTCATTTTCAAGTATAAGGATAACAGAAATACATTTTTAAACATATGGGGACTCAGGTATTATAGTGCTGATGAGTGTTTTGTAGAAGACATTATTTCAACAAACTAACAGACAAGCAAACAAGTAAGCAAGCAAACCAACAAATAAACAAACAAATAATCTCTTTGGAATTAAAACCCATTCGACAAAAGCTGACTGGAATAGCTATGGTTTAAAGACAGGGGTCATGGACTAGAGCTGGGTGTGAACCACAGTGATGACTCAGAAGTGATCAGTATCCTCACTACCGATGTTTCTAAACATACACATGCCAACAAAGTCATAGATTACAAGTGGATCAGCTACTACAGTCTTATTCAAGAGAATAGATTATCAAAGTTGACCTTGAGAATCTTCTATATCACATATAAAGTATAACACACACACTGTATTTCCCAAGGCACTACATAGCTAGTCTTTAAAGTGGAATATATTGCTGCTTCTTCAGTTTAGCACATGATAAAGTGTTAGATTGTATTAAAAGTCCAGATTGTACAAAATGAACATTTATATGCTAGAGTTTTACTTATTCGTGCAAAACCTTTTTGTAAGAGCTGGGAATGACTGTATTGAAGATTAATGGCTCCCATCTCCTCTTCCTCTGGAGCTATGTTACATAGGAAAGCACGAGAAGTATATTATCCAAAAACAGTAAATTATTTCTCTTCCAACGTTTTCCCCTTTCTCCCTACCTCTCATTCCTTTTCTTCCCTTCATTTCCCAACTATACTTATTAAAATTTTAGAAAATTATATGATGTAATTCCATAAATTATGTAGTGATGTTAATTTTGTCACCTGCAGTTTTACCCTCAAGTACTTTGGAGACAATTTTCAAAAGAAAAAAAACATATTTATACAAATTCATTAAAATAGTTTTAGCAATAATAGTTGTTTACCATTTTGTGTAAGCGGAGAAAGGATCCTATTCAATTAAATATGGAGTCATAGGTCAGACATCTGTTGATTATTTGCCAATACCAGGATTTCTCAGGCTGATTCAAGAGATACAGGTGACATAATTAAGAGGAAAAAAATGCTTTCAAAACTCATGAAAATTTAAAACTGTGGCATTGTATTGGGGTGTGAGGAGCAGTAGGTGGATAGTCAGCTCTTCTTAGTCTTCAAAATAAGCGCTCCTGGGAGAGCTCTTATCTCTTAATTGAATCAGAGTTAATCAGTACATTTATAAGATTCTATGATTGGTATATAATTTCTGTGCTACACATTCATTTGCTGTCATTTAAAGAAGGAACTGGAAATTAGTGTGCACAGGAGGTGCTGATATTTTAATTCACATATGCTTTATTTATGGTTGGTGTAATTTTTTTATTTGAAAATGTGAATAGTGCATAAGCTCCACAAGAATGAAAGCATATTAAAGAATAATGTAATTTTTAGGGTAAATTGGCTCATAATTGTGCATAAAATCTTGTGGATATATGTTTATTCTCAAATGTTCTTAGCTAAGATAATGTCTAAGAACATAATCTATAATCAAATCAGCATTCAACATGGTTTAATATAAACATGAACTAAATTAAAAAATCAAATATAGCTAACTCTCTGAGGAATAATTTACATTACAAAGTTATTGATCAGGAGTTGAAAAGAAAGCATGCCCTGCCAATGTATGCATTTTATTTACAAATTATATATATTGTATGATTGTACTAATGTCTTATGTACATTTAAAGTATTAAAAAATTAAGTGAAAATATGAGACCATAGACAGTAATTTTAAGAATATACACGAGTCTCAGTATGTAGTCTCCATTTATACAAAGTAGCTTTGGTCATGAATATGAAAATTCTCCTTCCTTCCATAATTTTTTGAAAACGATTTTAATGCTGCTGCATGGGTATTTCCCACACACAACCTCTACAAGTTGTTATCAGCCTGCTACTTCCATGGCCGTCTGTGCAGTTGGGAGTCCGCAGGTGTGTTCACAAATGGCTATGTTAGCTTTTACAGTACTGACATATTGATCAAAATATAGATATTTTCTATATTTTCCCATAAAGTCCTATTCTTTTTTGATGAACTTTTGGAGTTCCTCAGTATCCCAACTAAAGAGGTTACACTTTGTAGGGAAGTTATTGCAGGTGATAGTCTGCATGTGATTGGCAAATCAGAGAATGATGACTCCATGATTGAGAAATGATACATTTTCAATATCTGCTGAGGCTGCCTCCAGTCTGCTGAGCTTCCTGCTTCGGTAGTCCAGAGTTTCTCTCTAGTACTGATTGTAACTTTTGTTAGTGTTCGTTCTGTAACTAAACTGCATACATTTTGTGAGGGATCCCTAATCCTTTTTCTCTATGCTCACTGATGTTTTTAAAGATTTTATTTATTTATTTTTAGAGAGAGGAGAAGGGAGAGAGAAAGAGAGGGAGAGAAACATCGATGTGTGGTTGTCTCTTACGTGCCCGCACATTGGGGACCTGGCTCACAACCCAGACATGTGCCCTGACTGGGAACTGAACAACTACTCTTTGGTTTGCAGGCCTGCACTCAGTCCACTGAGCCACACCAGCCAGGGCTATGACACTGTTTTTATTCAATAACTTTTTTTCTTGAATGGAAATCTTTCAGGAACACATATAATGACATTATAGCAGACATGCCTGGGCTATGATTGCTATTAATATCTATATTTTATGGGTGAGAAAACTAAGAAAGGACCAGGACTCAAATCCAGGTGGTTCAAGAACAAAGCCCACAGTCTTACTCACACACTTCCTGGCCTCATTTTAAGTGACAAGTCATTGGAATAGGCTAATGTGGTTTTTCTATGTCAAAACATCACACAGAGAGTACAAAACAGGGTAAAACAAGCAATACTCCAGCATTACTTAAACGTCGAGAAAGTAAAAGGAACATGTTTTTAAATTATTTGTATTTCAATTTATATTTAATTTATATTAACATACCAGTTAGATATTTTGAATGAAAATGAGTTCTTATCAGCCCTGGCTGGTATAGCTCAGTGGATTGAGCACAGGCCTGTGAAGCAAAGGATCGCGGTTCTATTCCCAGTCAGGGCACATGCCTGGGTTGCAGGCCAGGTCCCCAGTAGGGGACACATGAGAAGCAACCACACATTGATGTTTCCCTCCCACTCTTTCTCCTTCCCATCTCCTCTCTTTAAAAATAAATAAATAAAATATATTAAAAAAAGAAAATGAGTTCTTATCAATTTCCCCCAGAAACAAAGCACCCACGAAGGTATTTTACTTGATGGTTTCACTATTAATCTGAACATTCATAGATTCCTGATAGGATCACTTTACTTGAGAGAAAAATATCAGAGATTTCTAGTAAACTGTGGACCAGTATCTAATGGTGATAGAGTCTATGATTTACATAATTATGTGATCAAGGGCATGAAGTATTTCTTTCTCTCCCCTCTTCTCCAAGTCCCCTCCCCTCTCCCCTCTTCTCTTCCCTCCTTTTACTTTCCTCCCTTTATTTTTTCTTCTTTATTAACAGGAACTGCAGTCTTAATTTTATAGGTATATTTTAAGAAAAAATCCACTTTTAACCTATGGAGTAAATTGATTTTAATTTAATGCTTAGACATAGGAGAATTATATTCATTTTGATATAGCCCTTATAGTCTCATTATTTTTGTGTTTTCTATGGCAAGAAAAAAATGCCCAATCTTTAGATTCAAAATTCTTGTAGGGTTTTGAAAATGTACTAAGTTTATATAAAATAAAACGGTATGAAAATCTGAAAAGGCCGAAGAAAATAATGTTTAAAGTCTCTAGGAATTGTCACATTTATAAACAACAGGAAGAGGTCATCGTTTTATTTTGGGTCTAGCCCTAGCGTCTCTCCCTATACCTCTGGTCTCCATGTGAGGTGCATGTGTACCATGCAGTGCAGGAGATGGTTCACTGGGATGTGGGAAGACATACTAAAAATTATTATTTGTATTTTTATCTTGTTCTTTAAATGTTTTGTATTATTGGTGCTTATTTTAAAATTGACATATTATTCAATTAGAATAAAGATATAGGTTATATACATGTGCGTGTGCCACTATTTTTTCAATTGGTGGAGATGTTCATGCTATGTAATACTTCCCCTCCATGTGTCAAAAATAATAAACGAAGCCACTTTAAATGCTGTGCCAGAAGGACTGCCTTTACATGTGTTATGCTCCAATCTTTGGAATGTTAAAAATAGGGCAAAATACCTTTGGCCTGGGACTAAAGCAACCTGTGATCCAAAGAACTGTTTGCAAAGATAATGAGGAAGCAGATATTATGACTGACTACTGGACTGATGACTAAGTACTGGACTGAAAATTAAAAATGTTGTTTAGAATTAGCATCACTTTGTTAGCTTATGTGCACCAATAGAAATGCTTTCCTTCTATTGTAATTGTTCCCCCTTCCCTTTCTCATGAGTGTCCATTGCCTTTGTCTCCCAATTAGAACATTGTTTGAGCTTCTGCCTGATCCAGTGCTTTCCTGAATAGCTATTTTTATTGAATAAATGCTTGCTGTCTCTATGTTGAGAGGCCTTTGTATTTTTAGTTGAGCACCTCTTCTTTTCTCCCACTGCCGCCATGTTCCCCAGTCACAGAGAAGGTGCATTGCTTTCTGCTCCTGGTAGATGACCCCTCTCCCACACATGGGCTTACACTGGAAGGGCTAGAGGGATGCTGGGCTAGCAAAAAAAACGCATTTACTCTTTTGTTTTTGCCTTCCTCTCGAGTCTCAGTAGAAATGTGAAAAGTGGGGTTACATGTAGATATTTTCTAACCCGAGGAGATTATGTTTATAATTTCTACTCTACATGGCAGACTCTTAATCCAACCCTGATGTTTTGCATTCTATTCAGCAGATATTAATCTTTTATCCAGAGTTTTAAATGTATTTTTCTGGAAATATAACATTAATAACCTTATTGATATTTTTCTAGCTTATTATGTTAGGAGAGATCAGGAGTAATATTTTGGGGAAAGGTGGGGTCCTGAGTAAATTATTTTTAAAATGGAAAAATTCTGATCTTGGCATTTGCAACGATTACCACTGCTCTTTTTTGACTGCTATAATTTATTATTTAGTAATACAAATGTTATCTGTTGTGCTGTAAATAAGACTGTGTTTCTGAAATCTTATAGAGTAAATTTATAAAATGATGCAGTCTATTTGTAGAACTAACTCTTCAGACAAAATTTTGTAGATCCAATTGTTCTCCCTAATCTTAGAAAAAAAACTGATTGCTTTATTTGCATCAATAATTTCCCTGGATAACTGAAGAAATAAAGTTAAGGGAGAGCAAAACTAACTCCAGGTATTCAGGAGTCTCTTATTTTGGAAGGACTGTAGAGATCAGTTAATCCAAATTCCTTAGAGATGGAGCAATGGAGTCACCAGGAGTTGACAAGTCATTTATGGTTGAATAGGTAATATGGATTGGGGGTTGTGAAGAAACTTTATTAGTATTGCTGGACACTGGTACTTAAGGTACTTTCATAATTAGTTAGCAGGTGCTAGCTAGTTATTGGGCTTTAATTGAAACTTCTTCTATTGTTGAATAGCATACAGTTATTTTGAGACCTTAAATACCTATTATGGTATGTGTTATATCAGCTCATCATTTGAACAGGGAGGGAAACACTCAAAGGCTTTCCTCAGTGAGTGGAAAAGGTATATCCAAGAACATGCAACATGAGAAACCACTGTGGGCACCAACACGCAGCTGTCATTCTTTAGGTCCCACGAATCTTTCTGAAGAATTATCTAACATTCTGGCTAAATTAACTTTTCTCAATAATCAGATAAATGAGGATGCTGAAAAAGGAACATGGCTTACAGATGTCTCAAGAGTGGAGGGTTGACACTTAAGCTGGAAAGCACGTGTGCTATGACTGTTTGGTAATATAGATTTTTATGGTATAGATTTTTAACATTTATGAAGCAATAGCCAATGAACTGACAATATATGAGCCACAGATAACTGGAGGGTAAAAAGAATCTCAGTGGTGCTATGTTAGGAAAATGCTACAGATTTAGAAGGGGGAAATCAAAGTGAGGTCTATTGATGCCCACCAGAACTGCCATCTAAATTTAGAAGGGGACTGGAATCAACCAGTAGATACTTCGATGGATTCTCTAAAGTGGTCTTTTGGATACATGAGGTGAGCAGGTGTGGGAATATCAAGCAGTGCACTGATTGACAGAGAAAAAGTATGTATCCTACTGTCTTGAATCTTATATTTGCTTGTTTGTCAAAGTGAATGCCAGAAGCTAAAAGAACCCATGGGCTGAATATTGAGCAGATCTAAGAAGACCCATAATTTACAGATTACATTGCCTCATTACCCATGACACTGGATGGATACCAAAAGCCTTGATCAGGTTAGACACTTATTGAAAATTTAGATTTATTTATCCATTAACTGACTAAAACACCTCTAACATTGTTTAATGTCTAAAGCAAGAAACAGTTTAACTTTGACTTTCTGGTTAATAGCATTTGATCAAGGAACCTATTTTATTGGAGGTGCAGTAAAACAATGCACTGAAAAACATATATCTTACCACCCACAAAACAGTGAAAAATTAAAATATGAAATGGGCAATTAAAACAGCTGCTTAGTATATTGAAAAGTAATAAAGTAATAAACATGGCTCACAATATTGAATAAATGTGCGTAGATACTATTCTATTGTGTTTCTTTGCTGACAGCATTATAAATAAAGAACTTTAATATAAAGATATTTTGGTTATTTTTTATAGATAAGCTTTTTATTTATGTTTATAAACTTGTATGATTATCATTTAATGTAAAATATATATTTGAGAATATGCTTATAATATTCCTGAGGGCAGAAGATAAACTTTGTGGAGTTTAAATCTCTTCAGCAACAAGTGGAGAAGATACACAGTAGAGAATGTAAGAGCTAAATATTCAATTGGTTGTAATGGTCAGAATTTCAAAACATCATTCTTTGTTTTATCATTTAAAAGATTGTTTATTAAGCCTCTGCTACCTCATATACATTTTGTTCTAATATAATGTATATCCTTTTAATTTTTTCTTTTTTATGAGAGATTAACAATTTTAAAGAAACTTGTACACATAAATAACCATTTATACACTGAGTATTTGCATTCTGACTTTTTTACTTCAAAACATAACAAAGTACATGAAAAATGTATTTTAAATGTATTTTTTGTGTTTAAATTTGTACCATAATGTAAATAAAAAAAGTAGTCCTCAATATTTTCTCAGGAAAATGAACTGAATATGTAAAAATCTTTTACTAATTTGAATGATTTTTTAAATATCTGATATTCCTACAAAGATATTTTTGATCCACAGAATTGGAACTAAACATATTTTGAACAAAATCCTATTTCTGCTAACTTACTAGAATAGCTCTACTAAAGTAAGTCATCTGTCAAATAGAGGAGAAAAGAAATAGTAATAAATGTCCTTGAAGCTAAGAGTCTATGATCTCAGAATGCATGCTATTCTTGGCATTATTTATAGCCAACTTTATCTCCCCATTTTGTACAGTATTTTAAAAACTATTTGTGTGTGATGGTTCCCATTGTAGTTAGCACCCACTGAAGAGTCTGAATAGCTTGCTTATAGTGGAGAGGTATTTTCTCATTAGTTTTCAGAAGCACACCACAGAAAAGCATATAGTAAGACTATATCACAAAAAGTAAGCTAGCAAGAAGAAAGAAAGTTGTAATGCCATGTGGACTTCTTGTATTTCTCTAAAGGCTCAGGATTTTCATTGTAAATGTTTGTGGCTGTATTACATGATAAAGCATAAGTACAGCTTTACAGATTATACTTATTTTTAATTGGCTAAGATCCAATTTTGGATACCTTATGGAGCTGCAACTGCTGTTAGAGGATTTGCAAACATGAATTTCTAAAATTGATGAAAAGAGAAACACAACTCACATTTTCAGTGTAATTATATTCTTGATTGCCCTAAACACTTTTTTTCTCACTGTGTTTTTCAACCCCTATAGCGATGCCCTAGAGAACTTCTTTGAAACCTCAGGGGGCAAAAGTAGGAGAGAGTGAATTGAGGTGTTATTTTTCTCTCTTCAGTAAGATTTGATTTTATATTTGGAGATTTTATTTAAAGAAAAAAATATCATTAAAAAGTATGAAAACAACTGCTCAGAAGGGCCTGATAGTCTCAGCTGAGGGAGGTCGTGATAACCACTTCCAGCACACAGTAATTTGTCTGAATAGACTGTGAAGCTAAATTATTAATTTGCATTTCAAAGTTTCATGAGCTCAAATTGAATCAAATTTATTCTTCCTAGGAAATCATTACAAGATAATACCAATTAACTCCTTCTTCTAGGAGAATATTTAATAGTGTCATTTTGAAGTGCTTCTTAGGACCATTATAGGATTGGGCCAGTATTTTTTCCACTAAAAATTACTCAAATCATTTTTCTCCAAAGCACATAGATAAAAATTACGTAGAATACAACATCCACTGAAGCACAGCACAGATGTAAGACGGCACTCTCAGATACAGAAAGGCAGAGAACTTCCGCAAAACACAAGTGATTTCTTTAACTGCCAAGTAGTTGGCCATCTTGAATTGGAGAGTTTTTTAGTCTAAAACAAAACTTAAGTAGCTATAAATAGGCAGAACAAGAAAACAGGAGGTTAGGCAGCTATTAGGACACTAAGTCTGCGTTGTCTAACATAGTAACATTTTCTCACACATGGCTTGTGAGCCCCTGAAAGGTGGTCAGTCCAAACTGAGATGTGCAGTGAGTGTCAATAAATACACACTAGATTTCAAACACTTATTATGACAAAGTAAATAAGTGTATCTCACTGATAATTTTATATTGATTATATATAGAAATAGTAGTGACATATTGGTAATGGGTTATTGTCTGTTTGTGAGACTAGAAAAAGGATCTGTAACAACCCACTCATAATTTTTATGCATGCATAAGAAACTATGTAACTCAAACAGTAGAATTTGGTTCAGTCAGTTTCAACAAATATTCTATCTTTAATTTTTTTTCTGTATTTTTATCATTGACACTATTACAGATATCCCCATTTTTCCCCTTTGCTCACCTGCATCCAGCCTCTGCCCACTCCTAGCTTCTGGCCACCACCACACTGTTGTCTGTGTCTGTGAGTTATTTTTTAACAGATTTTATTTATTTATTTTTAGAGAGAGGAAGGAAGGGAGAAAGAGAGGGAGAGAAACATCAATATGTGGTTGCCTGTCAAGCACCCCCAGCTGGGGAGCTGGCCCACAACCCAGGCATATGCCCTGACTGGGAATCGAACTGGTGACCCTTTGGTTCTCAGTCCAGTGCTCAGTGCCCTGAGCCACACCAGCCAGGGCTGTATGAGTTATTCCACAAAAAACATCTTTCAGATATTGAATTGGATGAAACCTACCTAATTATTAGAGCCAAAATTTTCAGGCCTTGAATAGACTAAATGATGTGAGCAATTTATGTCCATATTTTTGTCAGAATGAGACCTTTTTCTGTGTACAAGGAGACAAAATTTTAATGGCTAACATCAGAGCCATATACAGCACTTTTGTGTCTCTGGGTTTAATTACATTAAATTTAACAGTATTATTGAAAATAATGATTCCTATTACACAGAACCCTTAAGGGAAGAAAAAATTAAATACTGTGCCAACAAATACACAATTAATTCATTTTTATTATGAGCATCTACACTGTGTGGCACTATGTTAGGAAATATAATACTAAAAGGCTAAATGTATCATACACCAAGAGAGGTCTCAATGGGAACCAGGGAAATGCAAAATTGCATGCATTTTCATTGCTTACAATACATTCTGTGGCACCCATGAGGTACTTACTATGTGTTAAGTACTATTTCAAGGCTTTACCTTTATTACCTTATTATCTTCACAGTAATCTTATGATTTAGGCACCTTCGTTATCATTATTTTATAGATGAGAAAATTCAGGCTAAAAAGGTTAAGTGACATAACTCCCAGCTATTTAAGTGGATGAAGAGGAATCCAAACTCAGCAGTGTGTCTACAGCAAGCATACATTTAACTTGGAATATTGGGAGAAGGAAATTTACACGGGAGAAAACAGCCTGTGTAAGTAGGACGATAAAAAAGCATGTAACTAGGGCAAATTAACTGGTGCTGTTCTGGGTGCCTGGTTTGTATTAATTTGACTTAAATTCTTTGGTTGCAACAAAACCAATTCTCGCTAACTTAAGCAAGGTTTTTGTTTTGTTTCACTTTATTGGTTTGTTTTGGAACCCTATTTGGTTCACAACTTTAATAGAATAGCTTGAAAATAAGACCCGGAAATGAACATCAGAGCCACCCTAGATGTTCCACACTTTGCTGCTACAGTAAATACACCCCATCAATTTTTCTCCTTGCAGTTCTCTTCAATAGCTTTGTATTGATATCGATAAAGATTCAAGGTGCTGGACTCTGTGAACTCTTTTGAGATAAACTATAAGGACTGAAAGAGCTGCAAAGAAATTTCAAAGTTTACATAGTAGGCTTGATGTTATTGGTGGCATTAGTTGTGTAATTATGAAATTATATTTTAAGAGAACTGTAAGATTGAGTATATTTAGAACTAGGGTTCTCATAATAGGAGACAAGAAGTACAAATATTAAAGGGTAGAAAGTTAGGGAGGACTCAGAATGTTGGGTATGAATTGCTGGTATCAGCATGAAGTTGTGACTTAATTTCCTTCTTACTTAAGGAGCCTAGAAACCATATCCCACTATCAATACGTAAAAATCGAGGTCAAATATTAGTTTCTAAAGACTGTTCTCCACTAAAAGAAAGAAAAATACAAAAACCAGAAGTTAATAAAGAATTAACAGCTTGCAAAACTGGGATAGATAAAATAGAAGGTGTGAAAGAAAGGTGTTCAAAGATTATAGAATCATAGCAAAGGGCAGAGAGCCAGGTTGAAGAGGTCAAATTGGACCAAGTCAGCATAAAAAATTAAAAATAATAATGATAATAATACATAAGATATTGAATAATGAGTCCATGTTAATACTAAGAAAAATGTGGAGGAACAGAAATCTTTTCTTTATAGAAAAATGGCAACAACACACATTATAAGGAATAACATAGTTTAAAAAAGCAGCATTTTGTAGCACAAAGTAATGTTTAATTTAGGCAACCATTATTAAATGATGCTCAAATGCACATGAAGAGCAAAATGTACATATTGTTTAATGCCTCTATTCACATGTTGTTATTCTTTCAAAACCACAATGTTTAAAAAATAGTATTTCTTATGTTCAGAGAATTTTCTGTTTACTTTATTATAAAATTGATTCCTGATGAGCTACATGACTTGAGAGAGGTGTTATTTAATGACAATTCAGCTTTTGAGGAGAGATGTGGCAAACTAGGACAATAGGTATACTCAACCTCAATCCCCACCCCCAAACGACCATTGTCAAATTGCTTAATGCTATGTGACTATGAGACAATGATTCTAAAAGAAATAAGCCAGATGGTGAAAGACAAATACCATATAATCTCACCTGTAAGTGGAACCTAATCAACAAAACAAACGAGCAAGCAAAATATAACCAGAGTCATTGAAATTAAGAACAAACTGACAGTAACCAGATGGAAGGGAGGAAAGGATAATGGGGGAAATTGGGGAAGGTCCATCCAGGAACATGTATAAAGGACACATGGACAAAGCCAAAAGGGGGTAGGCTCGAGGGTGGGAGGCAGAGATGGGTGTGGTGGAGGCTGTGGCAGGGTGAAAATGTAGAAAACTGTACTTGAACAACAGTAAGGAGAAAATGAAAAAAATAAAATTACCCCGAATAATTTTCAAAGATACATGAGTTTATAATAAAAAACACTAAACCTAAAGGTAAATAAAAAAAAGATATGTGACAATGATATTCTCTTCTACTGCATTTTATTTTGTTTCCAAAGTAAGCAGCTTTAGACAGAACTTAATTTATGAAGCAGAACGACAGTTAAAACATTTTGTAGAACAAATGGTTATGTTTACATAAGTAATGTGGTCATTAGTCAATTACCTTGAGTCCCTTTTACACCATATGTACTATTTAATATGGGAGCTAGGAACCAAGCTAACTGATCATTAAGTTATTAAAAAATCGAAAACTATAGTTTATTCTTTAAATCATTATTGTTGCAATGATAGAAATTTTGAGGGACATTATACTTAATAGATCAAAGATTAAATAATTCATGAAAGTATTTTTATCATTTATAAACTCAAAGTGTTTATTTTGAGGAGGCCGAGATGAGTGGGGAAGGGCTGATGATAAGCTACTATGATTCTGGATGAAAGGTGCTGGGCCCGTAGCTCAGTAAACGACAGTGGGCAGAGGGTGTTGGAGACAGTGTGTAGGGAACAGATTTAAAAAACTACCTAGAAGAAGGGATAAGAAGCCATAACAATTTTCCCACAACTGTTTAGAGGTGCAAAGTCTTCAATATAATTGTACTTAGTTGTATTTTGATATTCTTATTTATTAGTTGTATAATTCAGAGGAAATCACTCAATCTCCTTTTGTTTCAATTTCTTAATTTGTATAAAGGAGCTATTAGTATTAACAGCTTTTTAGGGTGTTTGGGTAAAGGCAATACTATATGTTGTAGATCTCATGTTGGGTACATATTTAGGGCTCACTGTTAGTATATTCCTGACTTAATATAGGGTAATACAGGAGAAAGAGCATCAAAAAATTTTAAAAAACAATCTGCTCTAGACTGAGTCTTAGATTTGGCCCATTTTCTATTTCGACAATTGGTTGCTATCTGTTTATCTATTCTATTTTCCTCTCATGAATCTCTATGGCTTCTCTTTCACTGTCTTGTTATAACACAGTGATTAGCTCAAAAGACATGGAAGACTTGTCTGGAAGCTTGAAGGATCTAGAGGATTCATTTTCTTAATGGTGATGCTACTATCAATTTATATAAAATCCAAAAATTTAAAGACTATTAATATACTTTTGTAGATAACAAATGTGTTCTCTAACAAAATTAAGTATCGTCAATATAAGTTTATGTAATTTTAATTTCATGTAATTTCTGTATGTGTATGTAATTTTAAGTAATATCACACGCTATGATAGCAGTTGTCTTAGCTTTAAATATAACCTGAGTGTGTGTGAATGTGCTACCACTCATCAAAAAAGAAGGTAAAATGAGCTAGTAATGGGATAAATGATGTGAGCTGAATTACTGAAGCAAGATGGAGTTCTAGCACATAAATTCATCTACATCTATATGTAAACACAAGGAGAGATAAAGAATGTACCTTTTGGCAAAAAATTTACTGAGGGTGAAATGTAAGCACTGATTATTCTTAGGACACTCTCGAGAAGAAATATCTTTGTTTAAAACTTCATAATTCACCTGTTTTTTCCCTAAGGGTATTGTAATTATTTAAAAACATTTTTGTCTAGAATAGTTTTAAATTAACTGGAAGTTGCAAAGATAATATAGATTTCACATATAGCTCATAACCATTTTCCCTACTGTTAAAATCTTATATGAGAGTGAAATAAGCCAGGTGGTAAAAGACAAATACCATATGATCTCACCTTTAATAGGAACCTAAACAACAAAACAAACAAGCAAGCAAAATATGACCAAAGACATTGAAATAGAAAACAGGCTGACAGTAAACAGAGAGGAGATGGGAGGGAATTTCAGGGGAAAAGGGGAAGGGTTCACAGGATCAAATATAAAGGACACATGGACAAAAACTAAGGAGGGTAGAAATGGGAGGGAGGTGGGGAGCACTGTGGTGGTGGACTGGGAGTAAAAGACAGAAAACTGTATTTGAAAAACAATTAAAATAAAATATTAAAAAATCTTATATGAGAATGATACATTTGTCAAAACTAATCAAGCAATATTGCTATATTATTCTAAACTGTATATTTTATTCATGCTTCCTGAGTTTTTACCTAATGCCATTTTTTGGTTCCAGAATGCCATCCAGGCTACCATAGTACATTTAATCGTCTTATCTTTTAGGCTTCTCTAGGCTGGAACAATTTCTCAAACTATTTTTTGAGTGACCTTGACAGTTTTGAGAGCTATTTTCTAGAATGTCCCTTAATATGGGTTTTTTGGATACTTTTCTAATAATTAGACTGGACTCATCTGGAGTTACGTTATGTTATTATGTATTTGTATATTTTGAAGTTATGGGTTTATTGGATACTTTTCTAGTAATTAGACTGAGGTTATCTATGTGGAGTTATAATTAGACTTGAATTGTGTATTAAGAAGACCACAGAAATAAATTGTTATTCTCATCATATAATCTCAAGGGTACATGCTAATTAATATGACTTACCACTGTAGATGTTGACCTTGGTCCTTTGATGAAGGTAGTGTTTGTCAAGTCTAACCATTTTAAAGTTACTCATTTATTTTTACCAATATAGACTCATGTATACTTATTTGGTATTCTGAATTATAATTTATTACTACTTTATTTTTACTTTTTTGTTCAAATTATTATAGTTTCAGCCCTTAGGAGTTCTTTCAGCTATGTCCCTATGACAAATTGCCATTTTTCTGTTACTATTTTTAGCATTTAAAATGAAATTTCCTAGCACTCTAAGATACTGTAGTTTCATTCTAGTGTATTCCCTGCCCCAGCTTGAGAATCAGACATTTATCTAAGGAGCCTTGTTTTCTTTGATTGGAGAATGGTATTAGAAACCAAAATCTGGGCTCTATGTGTACTCATTGCTGTTGGGTGTTCTTGTTCTCAGTCCTCTCAAAGAAAAGAGCAAGGAAATGTATATACTAGCCTATGTATATACTCACATCCGCAAATATATATATATTTATCTTTCTCTCTATTAGGCTTAGCATGTATTAATGTCTTTAGCTCTAATGGAACACTACATAGGTCTTTCTAATCTTCTCTTTGCTTGTTTATAATGTTTCATTCCAACTGCGATAAAACTGGGTCTCACCATCAGCCGTCAATTTACTCAACTGTTTGATTCCATTATACATGTATAGTGGTTTCAGAAGTGTTAACTTGTACCTCCATGAGAAAATGCCTGTACCAATCAGAGTACAGTGCTAATGTGTAGTTTCTTTTGCTTTTAAACATACAGTCTCCAATCATTTTCAAAGTTACTTAGCTCAGAACTTTCTCTTCTACCCTCATAAATGAGGCTATTTAATATATTTTCAATATAGTTAGATTTCTTTTTGTCACAGTTTGTATTCCATTCTGGTATCCTCCCAATCTTGTAAATGATTTTTAAATTTAAACTTACACACATTAAGACTTACTCTATGGTTGTAAATTACCAGAAGTTTAGACCAATGCAGAATGTTATGCATCCAGTACTGTAGCTCATATATCATAGTTTAAACACTATAAACATAACCCCCTTCCACAAAACCCTGGCAGCCACTGATCTTTTAACCACTGTTATAATATACTTTTCTCAGAATATCATAGAAATGGAATTCCATGACAGTTTCAGACTGAATTATTTCATTTAGAAATATGCATTTACATTCATTCATGTTTTTGTGGGGCTTGATACCTTATTCCTTTTTTATCATTGAATATTATTCCATTATGTGGATGTCTCATGATGTGTTTATTAATTTTCATATAAAAGGGCATGTTGGTTGCTTCTAGTATTTGGTGATTATGAATAAAGCTGCTATAAACCTCTATGTGCTGGTTTTATGTGAATATGAGTTTTCAAATCAGTTACATAAGTAGCTAAGAAGGCCATTGGTAGATCATGGTATTACTATGCTGAGCTTTGTAAGAAATTGCCAAACTGTCTCTCAAAACGGCTATCCATTTTACATTTCCACAAGCAATGAATGAAAACTTTCATTGTTCTGCATTCCTGCCAGAAATTTGCATTGTTAACTTTTTGTATTGTAGCTGTTCTAATATATATGTAGTGGTTCGTTTTGGGGAAGGAGGATCTGGAATCTGAGTAGCTAAGTTACATGGGTCTAGCAAGCTTGTATGATGGATCACTAGTGAAAGCCCTAGATGTTGAGGCTCAGATGAGATTCTCTGGCTGGCAATACAGGCATGTGCTATCACATATCACTTCTGTGTGACTCCCCAGGGTAGCATGCCTGGAAGCATGTTTGTATTTTCTCCTGAACGTGTCCTCATGTACCTTTTCTTTGCTGATTCAATGTGTCCTTTCATTGTAATAAACCTTAGACGTGAGTATGACAGCTTTTTTGAGGCCTGTGAGTCCTTTTAGTGAATCATTGGGCCTGAAGATGGTCAAAAGGGCGCTTTATCACATGCTCTTCACATACTAATCAAATTTGCTTGGTATTTCCTTTTTGATAGCTCCAACATGTGTGTTGTACTGAGTCTAGTTCAGGTCAATGTGTTGTCTTTTCTACCTGTTTATTTTTGTCTTTTTGCATACCTTGTGACTGTTTGTTGGGAGCTGTACATGTTGTATTGGGTAATAGAAAATAAAATAAATTGGCTTTTAGTGTGAGGGTTTATGTTTACCTGCATTGAAGTTGGACTGTGTCTAGTGTTTGTTGTAGCTCTAAGTACTAGAGGCTTCAAATTCCTTTACTATCCTTGCTTATGTCTTTTTCTTTGTCCTCAAGGTATCTGTATGTATTGTTCTGGAGAGCGTGTGCTTTGTGACTGTTTCGGTTGTAATCACTATTATGATACTGGAGCCCATTTGCTGTAATGGTCAACTGTGAGACAGGGAAAACTTCTATAATCTTTTTTTTTTATTTTTCAAGATTTTATTTATTTATTTTTAGACAGAAAAGAAGAGAGGGAGAAAGAAAGGGAGAGAAACGTCAATGTATGGCTGCCTCCCATGCACCTCCTACAGGGGACCTGGCCCACAACCCAGGCATGTGCCCTGACTGGGAATCTAACTGGTGACCCTTTGGTTCACAGGCTGGTGCTCAGTCCACTGAATCACACCAGTCCATGCTATAATCATTTAATTAAATCTTTGTTCAGTTTTTTAGTGGGACTTTGCCTCAGGCTGTGGCTTTCACAAGTGTGCATGGCATACGTTCAGTTTAGAGCTCTTTCCTTTTTAACCTTGTCCCCTTCCCCCTTCCTTGTCTGCAGCATTTCTAATTTACATCATTAAAGCCCTGTCTGCTTCAGTTTTACCCTGTAAGTGAGACAGGAAGGTAGGAGGGTCGGTAGTGGGCAGGAATCCCGTTCACCTGGCTGAGGCAGGTTTTCAGAATTGTGTTCAAGCACTGCTCATTCCCCTGGAGAGTGAGCTTTTGTTTGAAAAAGGCTTTAGGAATGGTTAACAATGGATACGCTTCTTCTCACCCTGACAGAGCCACAAGGGGATGTTCCCTGGTCTTCACAGTAAGTACCTGGCAGGGTTTTTTGGAGGTGAAGCCCAAAATAAAGCTTCTTCAGCTTTATGGTCTATATGCTTCTACTCCAGGTAAACAAATCTTGGTTTCTGCATCTCTCTAGATGTAACTCGCTCTCCAAGGTTTGGTGTGGCAATTTTCCTATGACTTCAATTATCTGATGAGTCTAAACCAAGTCATTGATTTTCAGTTTGTCCAACTTTTTTTTTTATTGTAAAGATAGGAGTAAAGACTTCCAAGATTTTATATATAGACATTTTCTGGATGAAGCTCAGATATGTACAAGGTCTGTCCAGAAAAAGTCCAGCCATTGTTAATAAAACGGGAATGGTTTGTGTGACATGGCTATAACCTGGCAGCCAAGGAGAGTGGACTGGAATGTGCATGCATGAACAATGACCACTCCACTGTACTATTCAGTGGGGGTGGCGGATGCCTTTAAGTCAGCATGTGCACTGTGAGGCTGTAGCATTCAAAATGACTGAGTGAGCAGAGCAACGAATCTGCTTCAAAATTTGTGTTAAGCTGGAACATTCCTCTGCAGAATCTATTCAGATGAATCAGCAGGCCATAGCATGATGTGACTTGGTATTTTACTTGGATTATGGGAATCACAATGAGAATAAGGAGACTCTAACTATAACCACAGTCTAGGCAAAATTATTGATGGCTTGGGCTATAGTGGTAGAGGTAGAGTTGTTGAAATGTTGTTAAGATTTCAGAAATATTTAAAAATAATGTCAACAAAACAAAACAGATGTGAGAGTTCGTAACATTCTGCCATAGTTTCATTTCTGCACATCCTTCCCATATTATTTTAAGATTTTTGTATACTTCATGAAAAACTGAGACCTCCCTGCCAACTCTGCCCTCAAATAGTTTATAAAATAAAACATTTTGTCTAGTGTTTAATAGATTTTTCATATTTTGAATTAAATTAAATAACAGCTTTAATAAAACATTTTAAAATTCAGAAAATTAAACACCATTTCAATAGAAATATTAAAACATTTGGCAAAAATATACTATATAATTTCATCATACAAATTAAACACAAATAATTTTCAAGCACTAGACCATAAAACTTAGGATTTTAGTTTTCTATTTTTTTAAATTGTTCGTCATGCCCTGACTGGTGTAGCTCAGTGGATTGAGTGTGGGCTGTGAACTAAAGGGTGGCCTGTTCGGTTCCCAGTCAGGGCACATGCCTGAGTTGCAGGCCAAGCTCCCAATGGGAGATGAGTGAGAGGCAACCACACATTGATATTTCTCTCCCTCTCTTTCTCCTTCTCTTCTCCTCTCTCTCAAAATTAATAAATAAAAATTTAAAAAAAACAAGGGGGGGTGGAAGCAAGGGAGGGAGGTGGGTTTGGCTGGGGTGGGGGAGGAGTGATGGGGGAAAATTCAGACAACTGTAATTAAACAACAATAAAATAATTTAAAAATAAAATAATAAAATTGTTCATCATGATGAAATCACACTTCTGCTAAGTTGTTAACACAAGAGGAAAAATTTAAAACTATTGATTCTATGATGGACAAAAATGGGGAAACAAAACTAACATCAGTAGTTTCACTGGGGGCAGAACAAATTATAATACATTTCAAATAAATAGCTACCATATATTTATAAGGTATTATAATTCAAGTTTTGTTAAAAAGAAGTTCCCAGGATCTTAGTCCTGAAATAATTCACCATTGAAGGTTTGCTTTGGTTGTTCTATTTCAAGAATTTGTTAATGGCACAAATTACAGTAATGTTTTCTTACATATCTACACACATATACAGATATGTCAGCATATATTCCTATCTAGCTTTGTCCCCTGAATTTGCTTTATTCTCTTCACAATTTATGTAGCTAAAATGATTTGTTTTGCAAGTATTTAAAACATTTTCAGCTATTATGGATCATATTAAGATGAACATATTTGTACATAAACCTTTATCTTTGTTTCTGTTTTTACCTTAGTTTTAATTATTTTTCACTGAATTTTGAGTCAAAGTTCTGAGCACCTCTAAGGATCTTGATATATATTATTAAATTGCTTTTCAGAAAACTTATAAGAATTTAGTATCTACCAACCAGTGTGAATATGCCTATTTTATTTCATTCTCAACTAAAGAATTCATTAAATATAAGGCACTATTCTATCTCTAAGATCTCATAAGACTGTTGGCAGGTTATAGGTATCAAATATTTTTATGACTTCTATGCAAATATGTCAGGAACATGGTAGAAAGCAGTGCAAATTCACATAAGTTTATATTAATACTTTTACCATCCCCATACCTAATAAATTGGGGGTCATTCCGAATGTGATTGGTAAATCAAACTTATAATACTTCTAATATATATTGAATTAAGCTGGCATTTGGTCTTTTAAAAAACAGAACTGTCAGTTTATTAACTTTAAATTTTACTGCTACCAGTAGGTAAAAATCTTGGTGAGGATTTCTAATAAATAAACTGAAAGAAGTTAGTTGTGGAAAATGTGTAATAACAAATTAACATATCAATAAACAGAATACAGTAGAATAAGCAGTTCGTATAGCTTTTGTTAAATGTCCCTTTGTGGGTTTGTAGTAGAAAATACACTAGCTCCCTGGATTGAGCAAAGTTGCCCATTCTCATCTCAACTCAGGCCAAAACTTGAGGTGAGATTTTAGGAAAAAAAGAAAAGTTTCTTAAGGTCTCAACTTTTTCCCCTTAGATTTCTGGTATTCACTTCAGTTCTAAAATACTGTGAGCATGCATTTCTTATGGATGAATACACCTTATATAATCAGACTCCATCAAAAATATGGATGCACTCTGATCAATTTAACCACTTTTTTTTTTGCTGGACACTTAAGCTGTATTCACTTATCCGCAATTACAAATACACACTCTTATATGTTGAACTATAGACCTATGTTAGTAATACTCATATTTACTAACAATGTTGGGAAGATACATGGATTTGTTCAGTCTTGCTGAATACATGATTTTTACGACTATGTGAGGTAAAATTTTTGTCTTGAAAGGCTATTATCATTTTACACTCTCAACAATAGTGTATTAGAGAAACTATTTTCCAATCAAGCATTTAGATAGTATTAGCTCCTTATGGTTTTTAAAGTATTTTTTGTCTACTGATTTGACTAACAATTTAGATACTGTCATATCCAGTGGTGATGAAAGTATGAGAAACAGGCACTTTCATACACTCTCGGTGAAACATACAGGAAAAAATTTTAGGAAAAAAGTGTTTATCAAGTATCCATCAAAATTTTAAATAAACATATTCTTTGAGCCAGCAATTAAACATTTTTGTTATTATGTATTGGTTTTGGGTGCACAGTTTAGTGGTTAGACAATCACATACTTTACTGTGTTCCCCTTGATATTTCCAGTGCCTCAGCTAGCACCATAAAGTTACGACAAAATTGTTGACTGTATTTCTTATGCTTTACTTACTTCCCTGTGGCTATTTTGTAATCACCAATTTGTGCTTCTTAGCGCCCCTTCTCGTCCTTCACCCAGTGCCCCAACCCTCCCTCCCTTCCGGCAACCACCAGTTCTCTCTCTATCTCCAAGACACTGTTTTGATTTTGTTTATTTTGTTCTTAGAGTTCCACATGAAAGTGAAATCATGTGGTATTTGTCTTTCTCTGAAACTCATTTCACTGAACATAATACCCTCTAGGTCCACCCATGCTGTAACAAGTATTTGGATTTCATTCTTTTTATGACCAAGTAATATTCTGTTGTATGTATGTACCACAGTTTTTTTTATCCCCTTGTTTGTTGATGAGCACTTGGGTTGATTCCATAACTTGGCTATTATGAATAATGCTGCAATGAACATAGGTGTGCATATATTCTTTTGAATTACCATCTTTTGCCATGTATAGTACATATTTTTTTGCCCAAATATTTTAAGGTAAAATAAAGATGTGTGTTATACATCAGTAGTATTAGTAAAACCTGTTTCTTCTGTTTTGTAATTATTTGTTACATAAATTTCTTATACTATAGTATGTTAAAATAAATGTTAAAATTAATTTATAATATAAAAACAAGTGTCTAAATATAAATGAGTAAAAAAAGTGAATTAAAAAATTAAAATGAAAGATTTTTTTCCCTGAAAGTTTGCGCCAAAAACGTGGTTGTGCATTATACATGGCAAAATACAGTAGTGTTTTGAAATTCTTTGAATAAATCCCCAGAAGTGGAATCACTTGGTCATATGGCAGCTCCATTTTTAAAGTTTTAAGGAATCTTCATATTATTTCCACTAGTGGTTGCACAAATCTACATTCCTAACAGAGCCCAAAGGTTTCCTTTTTACTCCACATCCTTTCCAACACTTGTCGTTTGTGGATTTATTGATGATAGCCATTCTGACAACTGTGAGGTGATATCTCATTGTGGTTTTAATTTGCATTTCTCTGACAATTAGTGACATTGGACATCTTTTAATATGTTTATTGGCCATCTTTATGTTTGGAGAATTGTCTACTCAGGTTCTCTACCTATTTTTTTTATTTTGTTTGTTGTTTGTTTGTTCGTTTGTTTCTGGTGCTCAGTGGTACAATATAAGTTCTTTGTAAATTTCAGATATTAACCCCCTATGTATCACTAGTGAATTTGTTGTCCCATGTAGTAGTAGGTTGTCTCTTTGTTTTTTGGATTGCTTTCTTTGTTGTGCAAAAACATTTAGTTTGATATGATCCCATTTTTTAATATTTTTTTGCTTCCCTTCCTGAAGAAATATATCAGAAGAAATACTGCTAAGAGAAGTGTCAGAGATTTTGCTGCCATGTTTTCTTCTAGGCATTTCATGGTGTTGAGTTTTACACTAGGTCTAATGCATTTTGGGTTTTTTTCTTATACAGAGTGTAAGAAGGTCTTGTTTTATTATTTTGAGTATCTGTCCAATTTTCTCAGCACCATCTATTGAATAGACTGTCTTTACCCATTGTATGTTCTTGCTTCATTTGTCAAACATTAACTGACCAAATAGTTTTTATTTCTGGGCTCTCTATTCTATTCCATTGATCTGTGTGTGTGTGTGTGTGTGTTTATGCTACTACCATGCTGTTTGATCACTATGGCCTTGTTAGAATAGTTTGGTATCAGAGAGCATTTTACCCCAAATTTGTTCTCCTTTCTCAATATTGTTGAAAGTATTTAGGCTTTTTTTGTGGTTCCATATAAATTTTTGGATTATTAGATCTACTTCTGCAACATATTCCATTGATATTTTTACAGGGATTTTATTGAATCTGTAATTGCTTTGGTAAGTGTGGGCATGATAGTGATGTTAATTCTTCCTATCCATGAACACAGTACATGCTTCCATTTATTTACATCTTCTTCAATTTCTCTCTTTAGTTCCTTATAGTTTTCTTACTATAGGCCTTATACCTCTTTGGTTAAATTTATTCCTAGGAATTTCTTTTCTTTTCTTTTCTTTCTTTCTTTCTTTCTTTCTTTCTTTCTTTCTTTCTTTCTTTCTTTCTTTCTTTCTTTCTCTCTCTCTCTCTCTCTCTCTCTCTCTCTCTCTCTCTCTCTCTCTCTCTCTCTTTCTGTCTTTCTTTCTTTGGTGCTATTGCAAATGGGATTGTTTTCTTAGGTCCTCTTTTTGATAGTTCATTATTGGTATATAAAAATGCCACCAATTTCTGAATATTAATTTTGTATCCTGCTACTTTACTGAATTTATTAGTTCTAATAGTGTTTTGGCGAAGTCCTTGGGCTTCTCTATATACAGCATTATGTCATTTACAAATAATGAAAGCTTATTTTTTTCCTTTCCAATTTGGATGACTCTTATTTCTTCCTCTTGTTCTGTTTGTATCATGATAATTTATTTGTGTATATTGTACCAACCTTGCATCACAGGAAAAAATCACAGTTAATCATATTGTATAATCTTATCTGCTGGAGCCAGTTTGACAGTATTTGTTGAGAATCTTTGCATCTATGTTCATCAGGGATATTGCCCTATAATTTTCTTTCTTTGTAGTGTCTTTGTAGTGGTCTTAAATTTTTATCTTCTTGATAAGTGGTGAAGTTGAATTTTTTATCTTTTATTAGTCATTTGTATTTCCTCTAATATTAATTACCTGATTCACAACCTTTATGTATTTATCTATAGATGTTTATAAATTTATGTATTTAGGCATTTATATTTATACATATGAGAGTTTCTAAGATATAAATATTAATTTGTGCTGCAAATATTTTCCCAAGTGCTCATTTGTCCATTAACTTTGTGTTGCATTTATTAAAAGGTAGTTTTAATGTTAGCCAAATTTGACAATCTTTATTATAATGATGTTGAATTTTATCCATGGAAAAGTATTTCTGCTTTAAGGTTTTTTTCTTGAATGCTTTTATACTTGTGTGTGTGCTTAATGTACATTTGTAGCCTGTCTAAAATATGATAAATAGTTTAAGGTAGAAATCTAATATTGTTTTCATAAGTGAACAGCTATTTGTCCAATAATCATTTGTGAAATAGTGTCAATTTTTAGCCATGTTGAAACAAATACCCCATTTATCTTATATTAAATTCTCTCATTAACAAAAATTTGTAACTGTGTTCATCATTCTGATCCATTAATACTGTTTGTAGTTCTATATAAAAACCACATATATATATTTTTAATAACCTCTTAATTCTTTCACTGCCTTGTTATTATTAATTATTAAATTAGTTCTTGTTGATTTTTTTTCCCTAAAATTACTTTAGAGTTAATTTTCAAATTTCATGAGGAATCCTTTCAGGTTTTGTTTGGGATTACTTTGAATTCATAGACTGTTTTTGGAGGAAATAATATATTTAAAATATCAAATTTGACCATAGAAAAACATATGAAATCTCTACATTTATTTGTAATTCTTATGTCTTGGGAGGGGATAATGGGGGGAAAAGCGGAAGGGTCATTAAGGAACATGTATAAAGGACACATGGACAAAGCCAAAGGGGGGTAGGATCAAGGGCGGGAGGTGGGGATGGCTGGGGTGGGGGTGATGGTGAGGGGAAAATGGAGACAAGTATACTTGAACAAAAATTTTTTAAAAAAAGAAACATCATAGTATTGTTTTTTGGAATGTTATTTGAGCTTAACATTTTTGGCAAGTCTATTCCTTGTATTTTTGTAATTTTAGGTTTGTGGAATCAGAAAAGCTAAAAGAAAACTTTCTTCTTTGTGTGATTAGCTTGAATTTAAAAGCCTATTATTTTCTCTTCTATTAAAAAGTGGAATGAAAATATTTACCCTGACAGAGTTTTTAATGATTATATGAGGTGATATATTGACATACAAAACACTTTACCTACTTGAAGAATTAGATCAATATAAGGTTATATTACTTTGAGAGTTTGAAGATAAAGACTAAGCCCACTTTGTCCAAACTTCTCTACATTTGACAGTTTCTGTCTGACTATTAACTATTTCTGGCTTCATTTCCTATATTTGCAATACTACCTAGCCATCTAAAGATTCTAAATATTATGTTAACTCTAATACTACCTAGGCATCTAAAAATTCTAAATATTATGTTAACTCTAAAACTAAACAGTAAGTGTTGTACTCTTCACTTGTCAGGAAAGTTGGGTTTATAAGTTAAGAATATAGCTTCAACTAACAGAAAACCCTGAACAATAGTTCCTATTCTATTTTTACATGAGAGGAATTTAGAGGTGGACATTTGCTAATGTTAGTTGCTCTGCTTATTAATTCCAGGGGAGACCTTGATTATCTCCATTGTTACGCTCTGCCACTCTTGATCATTTCTATTCAGTACCAAGGTGATTGCTATAGCTTATGGACTTCTTATTCTCATTGAAAGCAAAAAAAGTGCCTCCACTGGAAAAAAAAAAGAAGAAAAAGAAAGAAAGAAGGAGAGAAGAAAGAAAGAAAGGAAGGAAGGAAGGAAGGAAGGAAGGAAGGAAGGAAGGAAGGAAGGAAGGAAGGAAGGAAGAAAGAAAGAAAGAAAGAAAGAAAGAAAGAAAGAAAGAAAGAAAGAAAGAAAGAAAGAAAAAGAGAGAAAGAGAGAGAGAAAGGAAGAAAAAATAAAACAAAATCAGGGGCACTTCCCATAGTGTCTGTATATTTTTATCATGAAAGTAATAGCCTTCTCTTTGGAATCTTTCCTTGTGCAAAGACAATCTTAGGTCTGAAAAAAGACTAAGACATGAGTTTTAGCTCTGTTAACCTTATAAAAGAGACAGGGAAGGATAAAGAGGGTTAAGGACTTTCATAACTCAGGGTCAGGCCAAAGCATTTTTACAGTAGTTTGTATGGAAAATAATACAAGAATTAATTAATAATAAGACAAAAATAAACTGTGTTTTGCATATTCACAACTGTAAACTTACTTTCTCCTCACCCCCTGTATTTTTTGGTTCAACCATTCCACATTTCCAGCCAAATAAACCTGAAAGGAAATGTGCTAAAATAAATGTTCATTGACTTATGATTTATTATCACAAATTATATTTATTTTCATTATTTTAAATGTATCTGTTTTATTAGTAGGTCAAGTAAGTACACACAGAGAGCTTTATGACATTTTCCAGAGGATCACAGATTAATAAAAATGTTTTTTAAATGTGGAAGCAACATGAGCCATCATGAATAACATATTAGTACACAATTTCCGCAATCCGTTCCTCTCAGTTATGATTCACCATCAAAGCTGGGAAATATTTCTATCTATTAAGAATACTAAGAATCATATGAAGGATGAAATAAAAAGCACATACATAAGTAGATTTTAGTGGATATTTATAATAGTCGATATACTATTTTAATACTGAGTAATAACCAAAACAAGGGAAACGGGGACAAATATTCAGGGTGTCTACTATTTGACAGGCAGTATCCTAGGCAGAGTGAATAAAATCCCCAGCAATATAAACATAACACCTGCTCTCTTATAGTTTATTGTTCAGAGTATGAATAAAGGAGTAGCTCTGTTTTAAAAATTTATGTGCATAATATATAATCAAGGCCAAATTGTAATGTATTATTAATTCCCACTTTTATAAAAAAAAGAAAACAATGAGACTTAGGAGAAAAGATGACTTAGACAATGAAATAGAGTTAGGAAAAGATCAAATATTAGTCAAATAAGCCTGAACACCTGTTTATTATATTCCCTACACTGTCAATCAGTGATAAGTTCACATTACACCAAAGTTTATTTACATTTTACCCCATTAAAGTGTTTTCTGTCCCTAACACGGTATTGTGCATATCAGCCAAACAGTGCAAGTCTTACTTTAAAGCTTTGTGAATCTTGATTTTATCATTTATAAAACAGAGACTGACTTCATAAAATTGCTATAAGATTTTAATGAAAGAATACATATCAAATTATTTCAATATAGGACCTAGAAATGGTTGTTATTTAAATGATAAGGAGTTTGTGATTCACAGTGAGACTATCAACCTTATAAAGTTAGGGACTCATCGTTAGTTCTTTCAACACGAACACGGGATTGTGGATACAACAAGGGCTCTATGTGAGATTGACTACCTGGTATATAGAAAGAGCAAGCAAACATTTTAATCAATTTAAACAAATGTCAATTTCTCTTCTGTATTAAAATGTTATCACTAATAATCTGGTAAATGTAAAGTAAAACAGTGATGACAATTATTTACTACTTACACAATTGTGGGGGAAAGAAAGAAGCTCCTCCATAAAAAGTGAGCACTGGCGCTCTTGCTGTGACTCTGGTAGTGCTCATGTGGGCATCATATAAAAAGCCTGGAAAGGCACTTTTATTAATACAATAATTATGGTATGATGAGTTTATCACTTGGAAATTATCACAAATTCCATAAAAAACAGGAGTGTGTAATAATATTTGTTATAATAATATTTATAATAGTAATACTCTGAACTAGACTAATAAATATATGTATTACTTCCATACAAAATATTAATATGTCCTCCTTGGAGAAGTGTCTGTTCATGTCCTTTGCCCATTTTTTAGTTGAATTGTTTGCCTTCCTGCAGTGAAATCATGTGAGTTCTTTATATATTTTGGAGATCAAATCTTTGTCCGAGGTGTCATTGGCAAATGTATGCTCCCATAGGGTTGGTTCCGTTTTCATTTTGCTGATATTTTCCTTAGCCGTGCAGAAGCTCTTTAATTTTATGAAGTCTTATTTGTTTATTATTTCCTTTATATTCCTTGCTCTAGGGGACATATCAGTGAAAATATTGCTGCCTGGAATATTTGAGATTTTCCTGCCTATGTTCTTCTCTAGGACTTTCATGGTGTCACAACTTATACTTAAGTGTTTTATCCACCTTGAGTTTATTTTTGTGTATGGTGTAAGTTGCTGGTTGAGTTTGGACATATGAAAGGATGCCCAGCATCATTAGCCATCAGAGAGATGCAAATTAAAACCACAATGAGGTACCATCTCACACCCATCAGCATGGCCATCATAAACAAATCAACAAACAATCAGTGCTGGTGAGGTTGAAGAGAAAGTGTAACCTTAGTGCACTATTGGTGGGAATGTAGACTGGTACAGCCACTGTGGACAACAGTAGGGAATTTAGAGAAATACCATATGATCTCACCTATAAGTGGAACCTAATCAACAAAACAAACAAAGAAGTAAAATATAAGGAGAGCCATTGAAATTAAGAACAAACTGATAGTAACCAGAGGGGTGGTGGGAGTGGATAATGGGAGGAAAAGGGAGAAGGGTTGTTAGGAACAAGTATAAAGGACACATGGACAAAGCCAAAGGGGGGTAGGATCGAGGGTGGGAGGTGGGGATGACGGGTTAGTGGGGAGTGGTGGGGGAAAAATAGAGACAACTGTACTTGAACAATAATAAAAAAAATGTGAAAAAAAAACCCTAAAAATAGAACTGCCTTTTGCCCTATCATTTCCAATGCTGGGATGATCCCCAAGGAATCCTGAAGCATCAATCCAAAAGAACCTATGCATCCCAATGTTCATAGCAGCATAATGCACAATAGATGAGTGATGGAAGCAACGTAAGTGCCCATCACTAAATGAGTGGACCAAAAAACTATTGTACATTTACACAATGGGATTTTACACAGCAGAAAGAAAGAAAAGGAGCTTTTACCCTCTGCAACAGTGTGGATGGAGGAGAGCATTATGCTAAGTGAATTAAGCCATGTGGTGAAAGACAAATACCATATGATCTCACCTATAAGTGGAACCTGATCAACAAAATAAACAAGTAAGCAAAATAGAACCAGAGACATTGAAATAATATAACCAGAGGGGATGGCGAGGGGAGTAATGGGGGAAAGAAGGGAAAGGGTCATCAAGGAACATGTATAAAGGATCCATGGACAAAGCCCAAGTGGGGAAGGGTTGAGGGCGGGAGGTGGGGATGGGCTGGGCAGAGGAAAGGGATGGTGGGAAAATGGAAATAATGGTACTTGGACAACAATTTAAAAAAAGGAACACTACAGTAAAGAAAGGGACTCAGAAACTGCATAGCCACATCCCTGGCCAGTTTATTAAAGAAACAGAGAAAGGAAGCACATGCAATTATCTAAAACTGGAAATAGAAAAGGGTCTATAAACACAGGTAAAGATAGGGTTTTTTAAATTAAAAATATGATGTGCAAAATAAAAAATAAAAAAGGAAAAAAACAAAATGCAGATATGCAGACCTTAAGATAAATTATCTTTCTTTAAGCCTCACTTGAGGACATGTTTCCATTGATTTTTGGAGAAAGAGAAAGAGAGAAACCTTGATGTAAGAGAGAAATTTCAACTAGTTGCCTCCGTACAGGCCCCAGCTGGGGACCAAACCTGCAACCTGGGTGTGTGCCCTGATTTGTAATCAAACCAGCAACCTTTCCATACATGGAATGACACTCCAAACCACTGAGCCATGCAGCCAGGGCCAGATAAATTATCATAACAAATACTTAATAGCAAAATAACTTTCAAATCTATTATTAAATTAAAGAGCACTGCTGATTCAACTGCCCAGGCACTGTAGCGATCGCGACTATGTTTGTGTATACCGAGACCTTTATCAAAATAACACTGGAAACCCGTGTTAGTCTCCTACAGGGTGGCTTGAAGGCCACACGGATTTAATCCCAGTGGAGTTCTAGAGGTCAGAAGTGAAATCAACTTTACACTTAAAGGAGAAATCTTACTGGTTATGGTTTATTATTTATTCTGTATGTTGATGAATTTGTTCTGTTGGTATTTTGTAGAGAACTTTTGTGTCTATATTCATGGGATTGTTCTGTCATTTTATTGTTAAATTTTTGTTTAGTTTTGGCTTCAGGGTAATACTAGCCTCATCAAATGAATTGTTGTGCAACCTATTATTATGTTTTCTGGAAGAGTTTTACAATAATTGCCGTTAATTCTTAATTAAATATTTGGTAGAATTCACCAGTAAAATAATTTAGATTTGGACTCTACCTTATGAGTCAGTTGTTTTAATTGGTAATTCTTTTTCTTTATTTGTACTGTTCTATTCAGATATTTTGGTTGTTATGGGGTCATTTGTTTTTAGAGAGTTGTCCATTTCACCTCAGTTGTCTAATTTTATTGTGTGTATACAGTTGTTCATAGTATTCCTTTATAATATTTTCTGTTTCTGGAAAGTGGTAACAATGTCTCCTCTTACATTTTTGACTTGGGAAATTTGAGGCTTTTCTCTTTCTTCTTAGTCTATCTGAAGGATTGTCAATTTCATTGATCTTTCAATAACTACATTTAGGTTTATTGATTTTCCTTATTGTTTTTCGATTCCCTCTTTCAATAAAAGACTATATTTATATAAGTTATAAATATAGTCTATATAAATATAATCTATAGTATATAGAATATATTATTTGATTATGCTTTTTAAATTATTTTGACAATTTCAGATTTTTAATTGGAGTGCTTAACCTAATTACCTTCTAAACTGATTATTGATATGGTTATAAATGTATGATTTTGCTATTTTTTCCATATGTGTTTGGATTATCAGTTGTATATTTTTTTGTTATTTAAGTGGTTGTATAGTGCAGTATACATTTTTATAGTTTAGCTGAGTGGTTGAGATTTTATAATATAAAATAAATCTTTAATTTATCACATTAATCATCAAGTGACATTATACTACTTCAGATTTATTATGAAAAACTTAAAACATACTATTTCCCTCCAGATTTTGTGCTATTTTACCATCTATATATTTCTATAAACACCAGAATACCTTCACAATTGTTTTGGTTTCAACAGTCAATATTTTTATTGTACTCATTTTGTTACTATTCGCAATGCTCTTTATTCCATTGTGTGGATCCAGATTTTATTTGTGCCTGTAGAAAATGCTCTTTAACATTTGTGGCAGCCTGAGTCTGCTGGTGATGAGTTCTTTCAGCCTTTGTATAACTGAAAATTTCTTCATTTTGTCTTTGTTTGGAAGACAGGTTTTTTCCAGTGCTTTAAAGATGTTGTCAAAATATTCTATCCTAAGACACATTTTATGTGAATTCTACTCTCGCCTTATCTTTGTTCCTCCTTACATAATGTGTGTTTTTCCTTGGCTATTTGAAATATTTTTTTCTTTACCCCTGATTTAGAGAAATGACTACTCTATGCCTTGGAATTTTTATCATGTTGTGTGTGTGTGTGTGTGTGTGTGTGTGTGTGTGTGTGTGTGTGAATTCGGTTCATTAAGCTTTTTGGATCCACAGGATTATAGTTTCATTAACTTTGATAAGTTTTTGGCCATTATTTCTTCACATTTGTTTCTAGTTCTTCTTTTCTCTCTTAGGAATTCCAATTACACTTAGGTCAGGCCTCTAGGAACTGTTCATTTATTAGTTGTGTTTCTCTGTGTGCATCATTTTGAATATTTTCTATGTTATGTCTTCAACCCTCTTTGCATTCCTACAGTTTTTGAGTTCTTAGGGGGAAGAAATTGAAAATAATTTGTTCTTCTCAATAATGCTTTAATTACCTCATCTATTTATTGGACCAAAGGGACTTTTAATCTGGGTTGAGTTTCTTCCCACTACTCCACTAGTGAAGCAAGACTCACACTTCTGAGTACTCTGCCCAATAAGGAAGTTTTCAAGTCTGGCTTCTGGGAACAGACATTCATTATTCATGACGCTTTATAAATGCTGGGTGCCTTCCCCATGAATGGTTTTGAATATTTTTCCCCTGCATTAGTCCCTTAAATCCACATATTGATTAAACTCTGCTGAATATATCTAGAAGATACTATGCATATCAGCAGGGTTTCCTTCAGTGGAAGTCTCTTCCCTCAGTCTCTTCAAACCCTCAGCTCTGTCTGCTCCATCCAGTCAGGGAGACCACCTGGCTCCACTGTACCTCTTCCTCCTTCCCCTCTGCCTGCAAACTCTCCCAGGGCAGGGGGCTGGGACGATGTAGAAATCACCTTATTTTTCTCCTGATGTCCAGCATCTTGAAAACAATTGTTTCACTTATTTTTTGTTTTTACTTTTGGTTATTTCAGTTGGGAGTCAATCCTAAATCAGCCTTACTCCTTGGTGGCTAAAGTGGATGCAGCTTATCTGACCCACTCACTATAATTTTCATTTCTAGAAGTTTGATTCACGTCTTGTTTTATGTGTTTTAGGCCTCTACTTAATATATTAAAATTTTCTTTTAAGTCTTTAACATATGGAATCCATTCATAACTGCTTTATGATTCTTGCCTACTATCACTTGAGTGATTGTATATTAATTTTTCTTGTTATGGGCTGTATTTTCCTTCTTCTTTACATCCCTGGTAATTTTTATTGGAGGTTATACATTCTGAACTTTGTTGGGTGCTGAATGTCATTAATTTTTGTAAATATTGTTATAGCTTTGTTTTGGTATATGGCAATGTTACTTAAAATAGTTTGATTGTTTTGACTCTTCATTATAAGTATTATTAGGCAGGACTAAAGGTATGTTTATTCTAGGGGTAATTTTTCCACTTCTTTACACACATGTATCAATGAATCCTGAACTGATTAATTTATGGTGACATTCTGTAGATTGCTAGAATTTTATCTCTATGTATTTTTCTCCTCTCTTGTACCTGGAAACTCTGGCCACTTTGGCTTCCCAGGCTTTAGTTTTCTTTTCAGTTTAGGGAGAACCACCAAACATTGCCTGCAGTGGCCCTTCTTGCACCATGGCCTGTAAACTTCCTCCAGGCAGGGAGAGGGGTCGATATGAAAGCTCATTTCCTTTGTTTTCCATCTCTCGGGGATCACTGTTGATTATTACTTAATGGTTCTACTGTCCCTGTTCTTGCTCCTTCTCCTCCTCCTTTGACTCTTCCTCTTCTTTTCTTTTCGTAGTCTATGTTTTGGACTTTGTGAGTTGTGATCAACTTTCTCATTTCTTTTAACTTTCAAAAGACTGAGACAAATCTGTGAACCACTTATTTAAAAGATTTACCTAAAACTTTATGTTATACAGTGCTATATATCATTTGGGAGATACTTATGCCTCTTCATCATTTGCTCACTTTTTTATTATTTAAACCTTAATAGATGCTATTTTGGAGTATTTCATCTTTAAAGCCATAAACATTTTTGGAAGTAGATACAGGTGTAACAAATGAATTAAGAAGTATATAAGTATGTAACATGGTAAAATTGCTTCTTTCATACCTATTTATTTTTTCTATTTTATAAAAAGCAAAAATTATATTTTATATAAAATTAGATGGAAATCTTGTGATTTCTATAAGTCCGATTTGTACCTTTTATGGTCTATTAGGAATAAAATTAATTCATTTTCCATTTTCCAGAATTTGGATGGATAAAGGATTGCATCAGGCAGATTACATGATCTGCCATGTTTCTCCACCACTCTGGCTGCTGGGTTGATAATGGACTACAGGATGAAAGGAAGGGGTCAGGATGGGTAGTCAGATTGTTTGCCAACAGTCCAGGTAAAACATAGTAGTGGCTTCTACCAGAATGGCAGCAGACAAAGAGGTTGGTGGTAAGTGGTTAAAGTCTGGACACAACAGGTAGAGCAACAGGATTTCCTATTTGAATATATGTGCAGTGTTATATTAAGAGAGAAGTGAAAGATGACTTCAAGTTTTTGGTCAGAGCAGTCAAAGTTATCAAATCATCATTAAGTGATGGGGGAACACTATGCGGCGTGGGCTCGAAGAGCTTAGATCAGTAGTTTAGTTTCAGGAGAACTGCTTTTGAAGTGCATTTTAGACATCTAGGTCTGGATCACAAGTACCCCTTCGAATATTGGAGTCTAAGGTAAAGGAGAGACAAGAAGTTTAGACCTATAAATTTGAGGGTTTTAGGCATACATAGATATTTAAGATTTTGGGATTGAGTATGACAAAGGGAGTGACTGTACATAGAAACCCTGCAAGGACTGTATTTTGAGGCATTCTAATATTAAGATATCAAAGAGAAAAGGGAAATTATTAAATGGGACTGACAGTAAGCAATAAAAAATCATAAATACTTCAGTTTTCTAGATGCCACATCATGTGCATGAAGGACAAAGGAATAATCAACTAAGTCTACTGGTATAAGCGATGGGGTGGTGAAAACACAATATACCGATGATAATGCATTATAGAATTGTACACCTGAAACCTGTGTAATTGTATAACCAATGTCACCCCAATAAGTTGAATACAAATAAATGAGTAAAGCTAACAATTAAAAAGAAAATTAAAGAATGAAACACAAAAATGGAGATAGATATATAGATAGATGTGTAAATAGATCATATATAAATATAGATAGATAAAAGATAGCTAGGTAGACAGGTATATTGCATGTAAATAAACTGGTGGCTGAGTGGGTGGGCAGTTGGGAGAGGATGAATATGAATCTGAGAAAAAAATTCAAACTAGAAACTACAAATCTAAGTAGAACTCATTAAGCTCAACTAAACCTTATGCTGTCTTTCTTGGTTCTAGCCTCCAACTTTAATGCTAGAGGTATACTATGAGAAAAGCAGGCACCTCACAGCACTAAGCAAGTACTTGACCATGGAATCAGGGAGACTGAAGGAAGATTCAGAGCGAACTGGAGTTGCTTAAAAACAACTAACATGCCCTGGCTGGTGTGGCTCACTGGATTGAAAGCCAGCTTGCGAACAAAGGGTAGCGGGTTCGATTCCCAGTCAGGGCACATGCCTGGGTTGCAGGCCAGGTGCCAGTAGAGGGAGCACGAGAGGCAACCATACATTGATGTTTCTCTCCCTCTCTCCCTCCCTTCCCCTCTGTCTAAAAATAAATAAATAAAATCTTTAAAAAAAAGAAAGCTAACAAAGTGAACAAGCAGGTAATTGACAACATGTATTTTAATTACCACAGTGCCTCATGCCTTTTTCTAACCTTTCTACTATATAAAACAAATATGTCTATTCTTTTGTTTGTATTCTCAAAATCTTGAATAAGCTGTTTATCATGACCCATAACTCAAAAACATGTAGGTAGGTAATTTCACCTTAACTAATTTGACACAATATAAATACACTATACTTGATAAGAGACTCAATGTAATAACATGAGCAAAATATTAACTAAACTTAAATTTATGTGGAAAAGTAGAATTGGTGATGGAATACAGGCAACTCTTATAAAGAATGTTACCCTTCCAAGGGGATCAAAGAAGTGAAGTGTCAGTAGGAGAGGGAATGGGGCAAGAAATTTTTTACTGTGGGTAAATATGAGTATGGTTATATGTTAGTGTGTATGATCCAATAAATAAATTTTAGACAGACAAGAGACAATGTAGAAATGCTGGCAAAGTGCCTTTGATTTGGAAAATGGGAATAAAATCTAGTTTACAAGTGAGAGGCTGGCCTTTGATAGAACTGTAACAACAGGAGAGAAATCCATTACAGTGTAGTTAACAAATACTGGCAGTTGGGGAGATGCGAGGTGGGAGCTGGCAGGAGTTCTCTTCTGATTGTTTAAATTTTCTTATTAAATAAGAATTACAATAATTGGATTAGAGAGAAGATTGGAGTAGATGTTTTAGTTGTGAGGAAAGAAAATTAAATATTCAGAAGAGTGGGCAAATAAGTGCACCTGAGAAACCTTTACTAGGCAATATTAAAAGTTCTTTGGACCAAGACGTCAAAATGGACCAGTCAGCATTCTTGTCTTGCCCTCTCTGTGTGTTCTATGGCTCAAGGCCAAGCATATGTAAGGCCTCAGATCTACCAAATAGGTGTGTAGAAAAAGCCATAATGATTCCTATTAAATAAGACATGTAGGAATTTATTTATTTTTATAGTAATATACTGTGTTCATTATTTTATCTTCTTTCAAAAACAAAAGGCAAACTATATATAGTTATGGTACTTGTCTCTTTTCATTTAGTTACATTTCCTCCATAATGTCTTATTAGTGAGATATGGGTGAATTTAAATGAAAAATATACATTTTGATAGAAACCTGTTTTTATTATTTTAATAGTTACATGTATATGAAATATTCTATAAAATATGGAAACATGTACTAATGGCAAACACATGAGAATTTGGATTTGAACACATTTTATGTGAATTTAAGTTCTGCCATTTGCATTTATGAACTTGAAAATGCATTTATGCTTTCTAAATCTCTGGAATAACTCAACTCTGAAGGAAAAGTACCCTTAAAGGAATGAGATAACCTTTGTTTTACTATCTATAAGAAAATCAAGAACAACTCAGAAAATTGTACTTGAACAACAATTAAAATATAATAAAAAAAAGAAAATCAAGAACAATTTTTCCCTCCTATAGAAAATAGAGAATTTTATAAAAACTTATTACCAATGGATTATGTAGACATCAGCATAATTAATCTTGGAAGGAGAAAGCAGTATCCTTCCTCATGGGCTGAGTTTAATAAGTTCCATTACACTTAAGAATTTCTGTTCAAATTAATAATTTCACATGAAATTTTACTGTTTTGTAATTCAAGTTTGTAATATATATTAAATATTTTGCAGGAGAATTTAAGGAAAGGAACCATATCAAAATGGTAATCAAATGTTTGTTTTGTCAAGGCAAAAATTTATACTGTTGTGAATATTCTTATATAAAACACATATCTAATGAATAGCTCATAGCGTTTTTTTCTCCACTAAAATGGGCTTTTGAATGAACTGACTGAGTCAAAATATAATTTTCTTTTATGTTGGTATGGACAATTCAGAGGTAGCATTTCTCCATTTGCAAAAGGAAGGCTTCATCAGAAAGTGAAAAAACAATAAATGGTATAGAGTTCAAGAGCTTCTACCTTTACATCCCAAGGAAAAGCCAATGCTGCAAAAACTGACATTTAATTGGAAGCTTCCAACAGAGACAAAGTTTTCCTGGCAGGAAAAGAGCCAGGAAAGTCAAATAAGCACTTCTTTCTGTAAGAAGTTTACTTCCTTTCCATCACAAAGGTAACTAATAAGAGAAAAGGATATTAAAATTTGGCTAAGCTCAAAACTGTATTTAGCAATTGGGTAATTTCTATTAAAGATAATTGTGTTGTAAGGTTCTTTGTTTAAAAAAAATTTTTATTTATTTATTTTTAGAGAGAGGGGAAGGGAAGGAGAAAGAGTGGGAGAGAAACATCAATGTGTGGTTGCCTCTTATGCGTCCCCTGCTGGGAACTGGCCTGCAACCCAGTCATGTGCCCTGACTGGGAATCAAACCCTTTGCTTCACAGGCCTGTGCTCAATCCACTGAGCTACACCAGCCAGGGCAGGTTATTTCTTTTTTTTTCCAGGATTTTGCTGTTGAAGAAAGGATTTTCACAATTATCTACATCAATCCTCCAGGGAAAAAAAACATGAAAAAGTAAAATGAATGTTAAGAATAGCATAAAGTCTGGAAGAGACAAAAAATACACTATTTTAAGGTCCTTAAATGATAACACATAAAATACTATTTAAAGATGCATACTGTAATCTGTATTTCAACCATCAAAATAACAATAGGCAGTTATAACTAATTAGTCAATACAAGAGATAAAAATGAACAAAATACTTAATTTCAAAAGTGGGCAGGAAAAAAGTATAAAGTGAACATGAGATAAAAATAAAATAACAACATTGCAAATTTTAACCCGACAATATCAATAATTATGTTGAACATAAATAAGGAACACAATTCAAAAGGATAAACTGTCAGGATGAAAAATCAAGACCCAAGTATATGCTACCTGCAAGTCTTATTTTACACTCAACTTGACATTTCTAAACTTCATTAAATTTACAATCAGTCAGAACATCCTTTAGAACAGAACATTTTCAGTGAGGCTATGGCAAACTATTTTGGTTTGACATTTAGGACTCAATTACTTTGGAAGGACATTTGCCCATAGAGTAGACTAAGTCATCTGTATTCTATTCTCAAAGATATCATAGCTTTAAAAAAGGGAATTCCAATCCCACTCCTCATTGTTTATTAAATGCTCTTCACATAAAACTTACATTTGTGAAACAATAACTTCCTTTTAGATTACTTTTACTCAAGAAATATAACAAATACTAATATCTATAATTTAGAAGTTACATTAGGGACACCAGGAGAATGCTCTTTTAGTGAACATAGTTACTATATTCAAGCAAATTTAGTAAAACAATTAGCCACAGAGTTCCATGTGCTCCATCAGTAATTAGAAGCTGACACTGTTATTTCCATGGTAAGAATGTGGACTAATGAAAGCAAGGATTAGAGAGGTTAAAACATTGAATGCCTAGTGAGTGTGTGGTTAGGAACATTTTTTTTTTTCTTTTTCTTTTTCTTTGTTTTTCATAAAGCCTTTTATTTAAGCTTAGTTCAATGGTGAAGTATAGGATTGAGAATGGACTGGACATTAAAATTCTGGCTAGTTGTACACACGAGAATGTTAATGGATGCACAAAGGTGTTGACAGTGTCAGCGTTCATTGCAAGCTTTAGAAGACAGCTAAAATTTACTAGCGTTACACTTTGTGTACTGTTATTTCTTTTTTTTAATTTGTTTATTGTTGTTCGGTTACAGTTGTTTGTATTTCAGCCCCATCACTCTCCCCTGCCCTACCCACCCCCACCTCCCGCCTCCCACATTCGATCCTCCCCTGCACCATTGGCTTTGTCTGTGGGTGGGTCCTTTTGACCTGTTCCTTGACTTGACCCTTCCCCTCCGTTTCCCTTTTATTCCCCTGCCCCTCCCCTTTGGAAAGAACAAACTGACAGGAACTTTTTTCTTTATCTTAGAACTTTTGAAAAAGTTACTGGTATTCCAAGCATTATAACAGTTTAATTTCAACGTTCTTTTAAAACAGAGAAATTTTTATGGCGATTCTTCAAAAATAAATAACACAAAAATTTTTATGGCAATTCTTCAAAAATAAATAACACTATTACATGAACTAAGCTTTATGAAGAAACACAGTTGATGTCAGAACTGAAAAATAAACCAAAATAGATATCTTTCTTTTCCTGTAATCTGCAACCAATCCTGTTTTTCCCAGCCCTCTGCGATCACCTCATCTCCCAGTCCCACCTAACCTGTCACTGTTAAAATCATCTTTCATCCTTGTTACTCTTACACAAAGGTGCTGTCCTGGCTCCTCGTGCTCCTGAAAATCAGATTTGTACTTCTCTCTTTAGATTCCTAACTCCTTGGTAATGCTTTATATTTTTATTAATCTTCAAATTACTGCTTCTGAAAGGAAGTTTTTATTTTTATAAAGAAAATTATTTTTGTAACATATTTTATGTCAGGTATTTCAAACTTTTCTTGTGCTATGGACCCCTTTGGCAATCTGGGAAGATTATATTTTTATCTGAGAATACTTTTTTCAGATTGACTATTTTTAGAGCAGTTTTAGGGTCACAGCAAAACTGAGGGAAAGGTATGGAGACCTTTCCTCCATGCTTGTGTAGCCAGCTCAGTTCTCAACATCCCCGCGAGACCGGTACATTTGTTACCACTGATGAACCTGCAGTAATACATCATACTCATCCAAAGTCCATAGTTTACCTCCTGGTTCACTGTGGTGCAGTGCTGTCTATGGGTCTGGGCACATATAACGACATATATTCATCTTTATTGTATCCTACAGAATAT
>PVKM010005148.1:0-49045 GCA_004027735.1 Carollia perspicillata
GTCATGAAGGGTAGGAGCTCCTTTCTTTCTGCTGTATAGTATTCCACTGTATAAATGTACAATAGTTTTTTGATCCACTCATTTACTGATGGGCACTTAGGTTGTGTGAAGCACTTGGCTATTGTAAATTGTGCTGCTATGAACATTGGGGTGCATAGGTTCTTTTGAATTGGTGTTTCAGGATTCTTAGGGTATAACTCCAGCAGTGGAATTGCTGGGTCAAACGTATGGTTTTTTTGTTTGTTTGTTTGTTTGTTTGTTTTTGGTAATAAGAACACTTACCATAAGATCTACCCTCTTAGCAATGAAGTATTATTAACTATAGGCACTGTGTTGTGCAGTAGGTCTTCAGTTTTTATCATCTTGTATAAAAGAGTCTTATACCTTGGCTCATTTTAAAAATTAATATTTTATTTTGTTTTTATTATACAAGTAATGCATGTTTATTTTGGACAATTAAAAAGTCAGACAAGCAGCCCTGGTTGGTGTGGCTCAGTGGACTGAGCACCACACTGACAAGCAAAGTGTTGTGGTTTGATTCCCAGTCAGGGCACATGCCTGGGTTGCAGGTCAGGTCCTCAGGATGGGTCGTGCGAGAGGCAACTACAGATCGATGTTTCTCTCCCTCTCTTTCCCTGTCACTTCTCTCTCTCTAAAAATACATAAATAAATTCTTTTTAAAAGTCATATAAACAGAAAGATAAACTCACCATAAGTTCATCAATAGCGCTAAGCAAATATTGATGTTTTGGTTGTGTACATGGTGTCTGTGTATATGTAGGTGCATGGATATGTATATACATACATATGTATGTATGTATATGTAACAAAAATTGGATCATACTGTATGTTTTTAATAACCTGATTCATTCTCTCAATGTTATATCATAAATAGCTTTCCTTGTCAATAAATATATCTCTACAACATCCCTTTTAATGGATATATATTATTAAGCATATGTAATTTTAAACTATATTGTGTAGGTCTTAGGTTGCTTCCAATTTTCTAGCATTTTCAAAAAATGGATTTATGCAAATTTATACCTTTGTTAGAATAAACTATTCTATCAGTCAGGGTAGGCTAGGTTATATTGTTATAACCAGCACCTGGAAATCTCTACGGCTTCACACAGCAGTTATTTCTTGTTTTTACTATAACTACATTATAGATTGACAGGATAGTTTCAATCATTAAGTAGAGGCCCAAACTTAATGAGGCTTCATCATTTTCTGATGCTTCCTTTTCAAAATGTGCTTTCACAAAAACCTTGGTAGAAAATAGCTTATGGCTTTTAAATGCTTTTGGTTAAGAGTGAAACAAGATGCTCACATATCACTGGCCAGAGGTTCTATGGCCACATTCAATGTCAAAGAAGTAGAAAAAAATCAGTTCTTCCATTTGCTCAAAAGTAGAGGAGAACCAGATATTGTCTCCCACAATAGCTGAATGTTGAATTAAATGTCGAGATGGCTATTAGACAGAGGATGCACATTTAGTAAATATTTGTATTCCCTATTTTAAAATTATTCTCCAAAAGGATTATAATATTTATGTTCAAACTATTAGTGATTAAAGAAATTTCCCTATACTCACCCTCTTCAATCCACTAATAATTAAAGATATTTTTGATAAATTTATGAGCAAAATGGCATCAATATTTTTGTTTAACTGACATTTCTTTGATTATTAACAGGATGACTATTTTGATATGTTTATGTGACCTAGTTCATTCTATAACTTTAAGGAAGACCATAAAAATATGACTTTGAGTATGATGCAGCAATATTATTATTCTGGGGTGCTTGCAATACTGGAATGTATCTTAAAAGATATAAATTGCGGTGAGTATGGTGCTCTATTTGCAGCATTTCCTTGTTTGTCAAATTCAGGAAGCAATTGAGTTCATGAATACAATTAAAATATGCATAAATATAGATTTCTCAAGGAAGGCATGGTTGATATTTAAAAACTTCAAATGAGTAAATCTGAAGATTTATTTGACTTTATTGAGTAATTCACGAGTTGGACAACATCCCATCTATAAGCACCTGTTATTTCTTTTTTAGCAATTCCCCCGTTCACATCAAACTCAGCCTGAGAAATGTGATCAAAACTTCAGACATTAGCATCACTCTCAGCTACCACTCCATACTTCTCATAGCTTAGTTGATCCTTGGTGTGGTGTCTATAGGTCATGATGTTTTGTTTAATCCTTGTGACATTTACACACCACAGTGCAGGTTGATAATCTTTAGGTCAATCATTCTCTTCATTTTTTTAAATGTTCTATTCTTAGGGAGAACATTTGTCTGGCAGTCAGTAGCTGAAAATATGCATTTAAAGTTTTTGAGAGGATATATTATGCTGGGCAGATTATCATAATTATAAGCAAGATACTTCCCAGTGTTTGGCATGCACTTCAGAGCTATGGTCCCTAAGACTTAAACCAATCAAAATCAAATAAGTCAAAGCAAGACCCTGCTGAAAGAGTCACCATTTTAAGCTAAGTGGCTTGCACAGTGATCTTTTGTAACTGAGTTGCAACTTCCCCAGAAGTGTTAATCCACATGCATCAGGTGCTATTGGCCACAGGAATGCCTATTCATAATTTGAGTCATCTTAAATGTACTATGGTGGATAAAGGAATGCAAAAACTGAAAAAATGGGGTTTGTTAGGGAGGTTGGAAGAACCAAGTAGCTGTCTTGAGTTTCCCAAAGCTTTGGCTTTTTGTTTAATTTATAGCCATAGTTTACCCATCTTAATTTATCTGATTCAGGAGCAGACTGTTGCCATGTTACAAGGATTTCAGGGTGGCAAAAGGATAGTAATAAGGGGGTCAGTTTATCAGAAGCAGAATCTGGACTTCATCCACATTTGCCACAATCTTTACAGATTTTTTATGCTGCCTTTGCATGAAAGCCAGCTAAGGCATTTCCCTGATACTTGGATAATTGGGTTCAGTCCTTTCAGTGTGAACCTCAATTTTGATGACAGCAATCTTAGAAAGTAATGGAACAGCAGCAAGAAGGTTTTTATTTGTTGTACATTGTTGTAGATCTTCAATAGAAAGAATAAGAAAATTTGGTATTTCTGTGGCACACAACATTCTAAGGTAATAACTAGAATTATGAGTGATGACATTATTCCAGGATGTGTCAGACTTCTAGGAATTTTATAGATTCTCTGTCACTCTTAAAACATTTATCTATATAGATTCAACATTAAAAAGGGCTTAATATTACTTTTTATTTGACAATACTTCTCATGAAATTTAACATGTAAAATAAGTATAATTAGTTTAAAATCTCCCTTTTTATAAAGATAAAGAACAGATTGCTTGACATGTTCCAAGCATCATCTATAAAATTTCAGTTAGTTCAGGGTCAAAAAAATTTCATGTAGCCCTGGCTGGTGTGGCTCAGAGGACTGAGTGCCAGCTTGCAAACCAGAGGGTCACCAGTTCGATTCCTAGTATAGGGTACATGCCTGGGTTGTGGGCCAGGTCTCCAGTAGGGGGCTTATGAGAGGCAACCACACACTGATGTTTCTCTCCTTGTCTTTCTTTCTCTAAAAATAAATAAATAAAATCTTTAAAAAAAGATTTCATTTAGAATTTGATTTTTTTAGAAGTTTGTTAAAAAATATCAAAGAGGTCCCTAAAACACAAGGTGGGGCAAAAGTAGGTTTCCAGTTGTTCATATGGAAAGTAATACAATAATAAATAAATAATAATATAAGAATAAACTCTGTGTTTCATGTATTCACAAGTATAAACCTACTTTTGTCCGGCCCTTATAGGTTACTGTGAAACAATGCTTACTTATACATTTAACCAAAGTGACCATAGAAGGTGTTAAGGGCAAATACAGAAGGTTATATAGTTGTCAGCAACACTTAGCTCTTTTAATATTGAGAAGATTTTGTTTTTCAAAACACTTGATAAAGAGAACACAGGAAATTATTTTGATTAATCACAAAATTTTTGTTTTCTAGAGAATTTATCCAAAAGTTAAAGAAAAACCTTTCATGATTTTATCAAGAGCAGACTACTAGTACAACAAAACTTTGTCCTTTTAACAGAGAAAATAATTCTAATTTTGCACTAGCTTACTTTTGATATTATAACTCATTTACTTAATTAAATTCATTCAATTATTATTAGCCAGTCCTGACCATGCATAAAATTCTTTTCCAAAGATTTCTTTTTTAAAAAAAGATTTTATTTATTTATTTTTAGAGAGAGGAGAAGAGAGGGAGAAAGAGGGGGAGAGAAACATGAATATGTGATTACCTGTCACATGCCCCCTACTGGGGACCCAGCCTGCAACCCAGGAATGTGCCCTGACTGGGAATCGAACCAGTGACCCTTTGGTTCACAGGCCTATGCTCAGTCCACTGAGCCACACCAACCAGGGTGTAAAGATTTCTTTTCCAAAAACCTTTCACGACTTTCTTTTCCCTTAATGAAAATGCGTTCCCATCCCTTAAACTTTTTTTTATATGCAGATGTTTCCCTTATTATTGTCAGTAGTTTTATAAAATATATTTGAATGCTTAACCCTTAAAAACTTTAATTTTGTAATACAAACTAAGTAGAAAGCAATTGTTACACCAGCATTCTTGAGATTGGAAAATTTATGAATATATTTTAAAAGTTTCTAGAAAAATCTGCCTTTTATTTATTTTTATTTTTATTGTTTCATTGTTTTAGAGAGGAGAAAGGAGGGAGAGAGAAACATCAATATGTGGCTACCTCTCGTGCGCTCCCTACTGGAGACCTGGCCAGCAACTCAGGCATGTGTCCTAGACTGGGACTTGAACCAGTGACTCTGATTCACAGGCCAGGACTCAAACACTGAGACACACAAGTCAGGGCAAAATCTGCCTTTTTAAATGGTACAGTCTTTCAATAGGGAATGTCACATTTACTAACAGTACCAATATCTTTAGTTCTCTGTAACAAGAAACGGTTTTATGTGGAAATAATCTGGATAGTGAATGAATTTCCTTTGTTTAGCTTAGCAAAACCATAAAGTTCCAAGTCACAAAAAAGATTTTTGGAAGCTATTTTAAATACACACACTATAAAATGTAATTATTACTGAAAAGTTTATTTGTAAATATTAAGTAGCCGAGGTGGCTAAGAAAGGACCCGGAGCCAGAAAAGTCCAATTAGGGGTTTTTATTTGAGGCAGGATCAGGCAGGCTGGATCCGAATGGACAGCAGCCCCAAGGAAAAGTGCAGGTCTTTTTAGGTGTGTAGCAGACCCCCGGGGGAGGATGAGTCAACCTGCTGATGTGCTCCAGGTGTGCTGTGTATCTGATCAGGGAGGGCTGATTCTGTAGAAAGTTCGAGGGAGAGGGGAGGGGGCAGCGAGGATTCAACCAGTTTCCAGCAGGATGCCAGCGGCCATGCCTAGTTGCTTCTGGTATGGGGAATCTTGTGGTCAGGTATTTAGCCAGTGATGTATGCCTCTTTGTTTCAGCATAGGCAGTGGCTTAGGTCCATGTCCTAGTACATTTTAACAGTAAACTCTTATTCCACTTACATCTATTGAAATCATTTGCTCCCATCAATTGTTTACATTATTGATGAAAACTTCATGAGACTTTAGACAAAATCAACCATCATTCTAAGTTAATTTTACTGACAAATTTGGAACATAGATAACATAAATTTGACAAATAAACTTAGGTGGAAAAAAGTTGTTTATCTGAATTGTATTCAATGCTTATAACTCTGAAGACATGCATATTTTAATTAAACCAACAAGCTTCAACTAGCTTTTATTTACCAAAGATTAATTCCTAGATCATGTGAACTTGAGAAACATTTGGGTTAGTTTTTATATTCCTGAGAGTTTCAGAATACTCAATTCTTAATTTATATAAGCACTTATTTCTTTTAAGCCAATTAAATAGCACTCTTTAAAATTAATTTTAGTAATACCATGGGAGGTAGAAAATACCACATATGTTCAGCACATGCACACATGCACACACTCCCCAGCTATAAATCAGGTACAATACTACAAAACCACCAGTGACAAAAGAATAGCTGAATCTAATTTTGTATCAGCAGTTTGGGAAAAGTTAAGTTTATCCCCAGATGGCTAAATTCTCTTTTATTTAGCTGATGAGAAACATTTGCATTTTAAAGATGACTCTTAGGTCCTAAAGAAGATGAGGACAGAAATCCTACATCACAAAGGCACAGGATAAATATCCAAGTTTTTTTTAAGATGGAGTTTTGGGGGCATATTTGCCTATTATCAGAGGTATAGGGAAATTTAAATTTTTCCTTCTTTTTCTTAAGTGCAGGACAATTCTGTTTTCAATGTCCCAATATCTACAAACATTTTGAAGTGAATAAGGGGGTGGCTTTGGGATTGGCAAAAAGAACCAGTCAAGTTTGAACCACTTTCTAGAACCACACCTCTGGCCATGCAGATTTGTAGGACAAGACAGTTGTTTCCACTTCCCTAAATAACTGGGTTACAACCTGAATGATAAAGAGGCTGATCTGCCTTTCCAATTATATTACATCCAATTGCTTCTTTACATCTGGGTATATAGTTTTATTTTAGCTGAGGAAAGAGTGCCTAAAAAATTTCCTATCAGGCTGTGTATATCACCTTCTAATTTGGTAAAATTTCTGATAATGATATTCAAGTTTCAGCTAGGACCAGCAGTATTGAACAACCCCATGGATCCAAGAAGTATTCTTTTTTTAAAGATTTTATTTATTTATTTTTAGAGAGAGGGGAAGGGAAGGGTTAAAAAGGGGAAGGGAAGAGGAAGAGAAATATCAATGTGTGGTTGCCTCTCACACGCCCCCTATTGGGGGCCTGGCCTGAAACCCAGGCATATGCCCTGACTGAGAGGCATACCAGGACTCTTGGGTTCACAGCCCGCACTCAATTCACTAAGCTACACCAGCTAAGACACGAAGTATTCTTTTTTATTGTATTTTTTCAATTATAATTTAGTCCTCTTATATGCCCTCCTCCCACAATCAACACACTGTTACCCATGTCCTTGGATCCTTTTTCCTTTTTGCTAAGTCCCTCCACCCAAACCTTCCCCCCACTAGCTGTCATCCTATTCTCTATCTATGAGTCTGTATCTGTTTTGCTTCTTACTTCATTTTGTACATTAGATTCCACATGTGAGTGAGATTATATGGTATTTTTTTCTGACTGGCCTATTTCATTTAGAATAATGAACTGCAGGTCCATCCATATTGTCCCAAAGGGTAAATTTTTCTTCTTCTTTATAGTTTAGTAGAATTTCATTGTGTAACTGTACCATAGTAGTATTATCTACTCATCTACTGATGGACACTTGTGTCACAGGTAACCAGGTTCTCAGTGATTGGGACAAAGAATTGAACTGAACACCCAGAGTTTATAGCAGAGAATATGGTACCAGGCCAACCCCAAGCAAAGATTGACCTCACAGGCTAGAGGGACTCTATTCTTATAGGGAAGATCCTTCCTGGCTAGTTTTGGCAGGATTTTACTGTACACATACAATTAGTTGTATTACTTTAAAGCTACTGTACATGTGGTCTCCCATGACTTTCCCTGATTGGCCGCCAAGGAAGGGGGTCCCCCTGTACTAGGTTCACCTTTCCCATTGCCAGAGAATTATAGCTCTCCATGTCAGAGATTGGTGAAAAGGAATTGTTTATTCAAGTTATACAGACTTAAGAGTAATTACTTAATGTCTTCATCAAAATCCCAAAGTCCCTTAAAACACCCACAAACACACACAGTACTTCCTTCCCCGCTTTGTCCAGTCTGGAGTACCATATCTCAGGAAAAGAAATAAAAGTCCATGGCTCAGTGGTCCCCTGGTTCTTCCCAGAAATCCGTGCTCAGCTGGTAGGCCTCCCTCAGTTCCTGGCACCATCAGCTGTGTCATCAGGATCTCCAGTTAATCCAAAGTCATGTGGCACCTTCTCATGGCCCATTGGTAAAAGTCCTTTCTCTTTTTTCTTCCAGGCAAAGTCTCTCCTGCTTCCTAAGCCATATGGCCAAAGGGAGCACCCCAAAGCCATGGGGTCCTCACTCTCGCCAATGCCAAGGGGGTCCCCCCATCAAAGTTGTGGGGGAGGCATTGCCACTCTGCCAAAACCACATGGTTCTCTGCCTTAGCCAAGTGGCGGTCCTCTGCTAAAGCCATGTGGTAATCTTCTCATGGCTTCAGGGTCCTGACTCTGGCCAAAGCCGTGTAGTTCTCCTACCAATGGCTGCCACGTCTGGGTTTAAATCCCTGCGCCAGTCTTCCTCTGAGGCCCCATTTCTGACTCCTCCCACAATTGGCTACACTTGCCAGCACTCCCATATCCTTCCAGCTTTATTGGGCTGCCATAGTGAGTCTGACCAGGCATGGCCCCATGGTGTGGAGCCAATCATCTCCAAGTTGTAGAAATTGTTTGTCAATATGAACTTGAAGTGAATAAATGGCAGAACTTAGACATAGGCCTTGAAGAAATCCCTGTGGCTAAGAAGGATTTAGATAAGTTGGGGTCAGAGTCAGAGTCAGAGGGAATCACAAGTAGGGAAATGGGCTATAGTCAGAAGTTTGAAGAGAGATCTACCTTTGAAGTTTTTCTTGTTTTAAATTAACACTTGTAATTTGTTTGCTCTATAGCAACTTTTCCCCCTTAGGTATCTTTATTATCTTCTGTGACTAGTTTCTCTAATTAAATAGTAAGAATCTGTCATATCCTTATAAAAATATATGGGGCATCCTTGCAAAAATATTAGCGGCTACACTCTTGAGGACTCGTTTCTGCTTATGTGAGTCTCTTCTATATTGTTTGAGACATCTCAACTCACTTTTCTGTTTCTGGCCCTTCATGATTATAAAATAAGTCAGGATGACTACTTGGTATTTAGCATTCTTTAAATGGCTAATTGTGTGTGTGTGTGTATTCTTTAAATGGCTAATTGTGTGTGTGTATATATTTAAGTTACTCAGATATGGGCAGAAACTCTTGTTGTTCCTGGAAAATCATCTTTGCTTTGATAAATATATCTAATTTCTAATGTGACTTTTTTGATATTACTACACTTACTTAGAAATTTCTTATTTTAGAAAGATTTTCTTAATCCATGTACACAGCTGTGCAACAGTGGCAGAGTGCATATAACATCTTGCACCAGGTCACTAGCAATGATGTTGATGAACACTGTTGTTGGAGATGCCAGAACGTCATTGACAAAATTTACATTTTCCATATTCAAAGCCCTTGTACCATGAGATTGGTCTCGCATGTGTCTGTTTGTCTGTCTGTCTCTCTTTCCATCTGTCTTCCATTTAAACAGTAACATTTGATTCCTCTACTCCTGACACATCTCCTATGTGTCATTTCTGTCTGAATAATTCATTTGGTATGAAGTTGAACACAAAAACAGAACTTCTGAGCATTTATTTTTACTGAGATTTTTCTCTCATTAAATATTTCTGAAGAAAAGTTATTTTGGTAGAGTTCTCAGATGCAGCAAGAATACAAAACATATATCAATACTTCATTATTTCCAAGAAATCACTTTATTTCAGAGATAGCATTAAATTTCAAAATTAATGGTATGCAAGGTCCTAGTGATATTCTTAAATATATAGCCATGCTTCTTTGGGCTGGGTATAGAAATATTTTTAAGTATCCCTTGGGTATTGTGCCTAGTCCTCTTCCAGAATCTGTTCTTGGTATCAGTGTAGCAGTTATGTTGCCTTTGCTGTATTGTGGTTTCTGTGAAAAGACAGTGTTTGTGAATGTGATAGTTTGATAAATCAATTTCTTTATAAAGACGACCTGTCTGGCAAGTTTTGAAAGAAACTATTATATGATAAACAATAACCTGGGACATTGGTATATTAAATAATATAGTAATATAATGATTAGCTTCCAGAAGAATGGCGCTGGTAGGGAAAATGTATACTTTGCATATGTAAATGTATAAGAGGTTTGATGAAAAACTCTCAGGTGTTAAACCTATCTCCACTAAAGATTGTGGACTAGGAGGAAATGAGGAATCCGGTTGTTATAATTATCTCAGCCTTCTAGGTATAGGTTAGTCCCACTCAAAATGAGGCTTCAAGATGAATTACTTTGATATTGAGGGCTCCTCTGAACCACTGTAATCCAACCCACTTAAGACTGTATGTACAGAATATGAGCATTATGCTTAACTTTAGTATGAGCCAGATAAAAAAGAAGCTTATGTGTGTTTCAGAGGTATTATTTACAATATGATGTATTGTTTCAGATTCCTCACTTGACATTGTGTGCCTGGTAAGAAAGTTTTGTGTTTTTTTCTATATTCTAGGCCCCTCTACATCCTCCTTAAATGGATTTTATAGAAAAAAATAAATATTTTCTGAAGAAAAATTCTATTTCTCAAATAATAACTTAGGGGGGTAATGTAAACATATTGATTAAAGAGAATAGAGAACTATCTATGGATGATCTCATGTGTGCAATTTGTACAAGGTTTTTTAAAGATATATACGAACAGCAAAATTGACAGACTAAAATGAGATATAACAATTTTTGACAGAAGATACAATCATTTTGGTTATTAAACAAAGTCCCCATATGCACAAGGAAAGCAGATGACCACCAACGTGTTTTGATTTGAGGGTCATTGAATGACCCATCCTCACAAAATTATCTCCTCCACTGACTGAGAATAGTTCCAAGAATTCTTACAACAGCAATATTGTATTTAGTCTATACCCATTAGCTGGATGTAGTAAGGCATTCACTAATCTATAATGTCAGTTGTCATATTAGCAGTCAATTATTTATGAAGCAAAGTTAATTTTTGTCAGAAGGAGTAATTACCAGAGGAACTATTATATAGGACAAATATATTTTGGGATAAAAGAGAGTTGTGGAGAATGGATTTTTTTGCTAGTGTATTTTGGCTCAAGCTAGCCACCTCTGTTTGGATGAGATGAGGGATGATGGAGGAGGAGTATGCTCTGGAGTGCCAGGTTCAAAGATGCCAAAAGAAAAGGTGAGTCAAATCAAGAACTGATTTTCCTTCCTATACAATCTTCACTTCATGAATTCCTAAGGAAGCATGACAACTCATGCATGTAATGGATTTTGCAAAACTCTTTATAGATTTCAGAGCTAGCTATAGTCAAAAGATTGTTATTAAAATGTACTCACATTGATATGCACTGACTGTGACTGTATCTTTAGAAGGTATTTCCCTGAGATGGGAAACAGAACTTCAAGGACCCTTAGGGAGCATCCAGCACTCTGTACTTTTCAAATTTTGTTCCCCGAAACTTTGTGATTCTGAAAAAAAATATCTAGGGGCCACTATAGGGGCAAAGAAAGGAAATAAAAGAAATAGTTCTGGATTCCCTTCCCATGGTTTAAGTAGACCATATATAGTTCAATCTATTTTCTCTATTATATCTTTGAATAATAGATATTACATTCAAAGTTTTTATTTAAAGACTATTCCATTGAGGTCAGGGAATTTCAGAGGAAAAGGGGAAGGGGTCACAGGAACAAATATAGAGGACATATGGACAAAAATTAAGGGGGGTGGAAATGGGAGGGAGGTGGGGAGCACTGGGGGGTGGACTGGGATGGGAGTAAAAGACAGAAAACTGTACTTGAACAACAATTAAAATAAAAATTAAAAAATATAAAATAACTATTCCATTGATTTTAAAAGATGGATTAAAAACCACACATCTATTCTAATTTATTTGTTTTACAAGTGAAGAGTTTGGGTTAGAGATAAATATTTCTACTTCAGAAACTTAGGGAAAGGCTAGTTTGACTTAAACTGGAAATTTTTGTGTCTATTTTATTATTTTTTATTTTTTTATATTGTTGTTCAATTACAGTTGTCCCACTTTTTTCCCTGTTGCTCTCCCCTGCCCCACCTACCCCCACTCCCACAGTCTATCCCCACTCCATTGTCCATGCCTATGGATCCTTTATACCTGTTTCTTGACTTGACCCTTCCTCTTTTTTCGCCCATTATCTCCCTCCCCAGCCCCATCTGGTCACTTCCAGTTTGTTCTTTATGTCCATGCCTCTGGTTCTATTTTGCTTGGTTGTTTGTTTTGTTGATTAGATTCTACTTATAGGTGAGATCATATGGTATTTGTCTTTCACTGCCTGGTTTATTTCATGTAGCATAATGCTCTCCAGTTCCATTCGTGCTACTGTGAAGGGTAGAAGATATTTCTTTCTGCTACATAGTATTTTAAAATACTGTTGAATGTTAAAATATATCACTTGTTATAGATTGATATAAATGAGTGCTGATAAAAGCAGAAAGGTAATTTAATGCAAAAATTAAAATTCAGACCAACTCTACATCAAATAATAAACTACTATAAACAAAATATCCTATTAGTATGCAGTAATTAATTATAGGAGCTAGTTGAAAGCATACTGAAGGAGTTCTTAATTTATTAAGTTTTGCTTTATGAGAGCTACTGATTTTATACTTGAACCATTCTTTTAGATAAGACCTTGAAAATTTATAAAAGAAAGCATTATTTGCAAAGTTGTGCTTAGGATGGGTTTCAATATTTTATTTATTTATAGAAAGGGGAAGGGAAAGAGAGAGGGAGAAAACCATCAATATGTGGTTGCCTCTCACACACCTGCAGCTGGGAACCTGGCCTGAAACCCAGGCTTGTGTCCTTACTGGGAATCAAACTGGCAGCCCTTTAGTTTGCAGGCTGATGCTCAATCCACTGAGCCACACCAGCCAGGGCAGGATTTTTAATGTGACATATGAATTATTTTTTTTCAACAGTGGCTACAGTCACAGTCATATTTTGACTGTGCCTCATGAATGCCAAATACATGGATGTCCCTTTGATTTTTTTCTTTTGGCTTCTTTCCCTCTTCTACTCCCATTAGCCTCTCACTTGCTTCTTTGAATCTCACTTATTCAAGATTCTACTAGTTTTATTTTGTTTAGTACATCTTCTCTGACCATGTCATCCTTGACTAATCTTGTCATTCCTTTGACAACTAAAGCACTTCTTGTCTGTGTCTCTGCTGGCTTGTCTTCTTATTCTTTGACTTGATATTTGTTTGGTTGGATCACTTCTCAGTGATCCAATTACATGATGCACTTCTTGAAGTACAGGACATCTTAAAGCTAATTTGACCCTGTCTCCCTCAAAAGATATCTTGTTTAGAGATAATGATTAGTAAATATTTGTTGGTTGACTTTCATCATCAGTTACTTTAAAGAGTCTCAGAGAACTCAGTTATATTTAGGTATGTAATCCTTGTAAAAATTGGCTAAGGAATTATATATTCTCAGTTCTAAAATCCTGTTAAGCCATTGTGTTTTATGGATGTTAAAATATATAATTAAGTAGACAATGAGATTAAAGCAGGAAATCATGCAAGAACACAGATTTTTCTAATTCTTAGATCTTGTCCAAAGTGCCCTCATCTTCTTGTGAATTTACTATGCTTCAGTGTTTTAAATAATAAAATGGGAAGTGTTATATTTAACTATAAGAAAATATCTATCATTCTATAAGAAGCAAGTTCTAAAGTATATGTTTATCTCTGGACATATTATAACTCATTTTAAACTGGAGATTATTGAAATAATTCAATAAAATTTTTCTAGTAGGAATGTTTATTCTTACCAAATTCTTATGTTAATCCAATAGGAACTATTTTTTTAGTCTATGGTATTGAACTTGGAGTCAATATTTGAATTATTTCAGTCCTAGCAATGATCTGGATATGTTTATAGGATTTACAATTGAGAATTGGAAATTCATCACAAGTATGTGATATTTTTAAGTTGAATATAAGTACCATCATAATCTAATGTAAACCACCATAAGTATTCAAAGAGGTAGCTCTGTGTTAACACATAGTATATTGGGTAGTGAAAAAAGAATATTTAAGGAAGAACTAACCCCTATCCTTCACAGACTGTTTCAAAAAAATCCAAAAAGATGGAAGATTCCCAAACTCTTTTTACAAAGTCAGCATCATCCAGATCCCAAAACCAGATAAAGACTCAACAAAGAAATAAAACTGCAGGCCAATATTGCTGATGAACATAGATGCCAAAATCCTGAACAGAATATTGGCAAACCACATCCAGCAAAACATTAAAAAGATCATACAACATGATCAAGTGGGATTCATCCCAGGGATGCAAGGATGGTTCAATATTCGCAAATCAGTAAATGTAATACATCACATAAATGAAAGGAAAGATAAAAATCACATGTTCATATCAATAGATGGGGAAAAGCATCTGATAAGGTACAGCACCCATTTATGATTAAAGCACTCAGCAAAATGGGAATAGAGGGAACATTCCTCAGCCTAATAAAGGCAACATATGAGAGACCAACAGCCAACATCATGCTCAATGGGCAAAAACTAAAAGTTTTCCCACTAAGATGAGGAACAAGACAAGGATATCTGCTTTCACCACTTCTATTCCACATAGTATTGGAAGTCCTAGCCATAGTAATCAGACAAGATAAAGAAATAAAAGGCCTCCAAATTGGAAAGGAGGAAGCAAAACTATCATTGTTTGCTGATGATATGATAGTATACACAGAAAATCCTATAGATTCCACCAAAAGACTACTCTACCTAATACATGAATTTGGCAAAACAGCAAGATGCAATGTTAATATTCATAAATCAAAGGCATTTTTGTACACCAACAATGAAATATCAGAAACAAAAATCAGGAAAAAATCCTATTTGATAATAACAACAAGGAAAATGAAGAAGAATAAACCTACCAAGGAGGTAAAAGACCTGTGCTCAGAAAACAACACAACACTGAAAAAAGAAATTAAGAAAGACACAAACAAATGGAAGCATATACTTTTTCCATGGATTGGAAGAATTAACATCATCCAAATGTCCATACTACCCAAAGCAATTTATAGATTCAACCCAATCTCTATTAAAGTACCAATGACATATTTCACAGATATAGAACAAACATTTCAAAAATTTATATGGAACCAAAAAAGACCCTGAATAGCTGCAGCAATTTTGAGAAAGAAGAACAAAGTAGGAGGGATCACAATTCCTGATATCAAACTGTATTACAAGGGCACTGTAATCAAAACAGCCTGGTACTGGCATAAGAACAGACACATAGATTAATGGAACAGAATAGAGAACCCAGAAATAAACCCAAGTCTCTATGATCAGTTAATATTTGACAAAGATGGAAGGAGCAAAAAATGCAGTAAAATAGCCTCTTCAACAAATGGTGTTGGGAGATCTGGACAGCTACGTGAAAAAAATGGAAACTCAATCAACAACTTATACCATACACAAAAATAAATTGAAAGTGGGTAAAAGTCTTAAATATAAGTCATAACACCATGGAAGTTCTAGAAGAAAACATAGGCAGGAAAATCTTAGACAATCCACACAGCAATATTGTCACCAATATATCCCCTAAAGCAAGGGACATAAAGGAAAGAATAAACAAATGGGACCTCATCAAAATAAAAAGCTTCTGCATGGCTAAAGAAAACAGCATTAAAATGAAGAGAGAAGCAAATGTATGGGAAAACATATTTGCCAATGATACCTCAGCCAAGGGTTTGATCTCCAAAATACATAAGGAACTCACATGAGTCCACTCCAGGAAGACAAACAACCCAACTAATAATGGGCAAAAGACCTGGATAGACACTTCTCCAAGGAGAACACACAGAGGGTTCAGAGGCATATGAAAGGATGCTCAGCATCACTAGCCACCAGAGAGATGCAAATTAAAACCACAATGAGATACCACTTCACACCAGTGAGAATGGCTATCATAAGCAAATCAACAAACAAGTGTTGGAGAGGATGTGGAGAAAATGGGACCCTGGTGCATTGTTGGTGGGAATGCAGATTGGTTCAGGCACTATGGAAAGCAGTATGGAATTTCCTCAGAATACTAAAAATGGTACTGCCTTTTGACCCAGCAATTCCACTGCTGGGATTATATCCTAAGAACCCTGAAACACCAATTCAAAAGAACCTATGCACCCCAACGTTCATAGCAACACAATTTACCATAGCCAAGTGCTTGAAACAGCCTAAGTACCCATCAGTAAATGAATGGATTAAAAAATCATGGTACATATACACAATGGAATACTATACAGGAGAAAGAAGGAAGGAGCTCCTATCCTTTGCAGTAGCATAAATGGCACTGGAGAGCATTATGCTAAGTAAAATAAGCCAGGTGGTAAGAAACAAATACCATATTATCTCACCTTTAAGTGGAACCTAATCAACAAAATATACAAGCAAGGTAATATAACCAGAGACAATGGAATTAAGAACTATCTGAGAGTAACCAGAAGGGAGGTGGGAAGGGCTAATGGGGGGGGAAGGGAAGGGTTTTCAGGAACAACTATAAAGGACACATGAACAAAACCAGGGGGTGGTGGAATCAGAAGAGGGAGGTAGGGTGTGGCTGGAGTGAGGTTAGTAATGGGGAGTAAATGGAGAGAACTTTACTTGAACAACAGTAAAACAATTTTTAAAAAAATGATCATTCCTCTGTGCTGATATAGACAAGGTACTGGATTATGGTTGGGTTACTTACATTAGAAGTCACAGTAGGGAGGCAGTTTTCTATATTTTATTGACTTTAAAAGTTCAGAAATTCATATGACTTGAAAATATTATTAAATAATAGTTTGGACTTAAGAGGGCATTTCCATGCGCAAAATAAATTGATTTCTCTTCTGACATCTTGCCAGAGATCAAGAAGAGTCCTGTGTTCTTGGAGTTAGAGAGTTCCTACATTGATCTACATTGGTCAAAATTTCAAAAGGAGCACTTGATGCTTGAGGTAAGACCACTGCTTTCTTGGACTGTGTCTCTGTTGGTTGGAGTCAGTATGTATTGTAGATGCCTTCTGACTGCTCAGAATAAGACCATTCATTCCTCTATGGAACTTGATACCTTCATGAGCAGGATTCAAATGTGTACTTCTACACATTTTATATTTCTGGTAAGAAGCTTACTTCTCCTCTCCATACACACATACACTCACAGCTTACCTCTCCCCCACCACTTTATCCCTTCAATATCCGTTTTGAGAACACTGGGACTGACTTAAGTATTTTTTATCTCTTTTATTTAAGAAATCTTTTACTTTTAATATTTCAGCAAAGTTATTGCAATGCATTTAAAAGGCATACAAACACATTATTATACCCCATTAAGTATCAAAGATGTTTTATACAATTATAATATTACACAGACCTGTAGGATTTATTGAGTAACTAACAGACCCATAAAAGAAATTAAACCTGAAAGAGAAAATCCAATGTTATCACCTACAATATCTCTGGAAGTAAAGCCTGTTACTGTTTCATCCTATTTTAGTATATTTAACTCTCTCCCAAATATGGCGCTTTCAAACCTCAAAGACGAATGAAAGGCATTTGAAGCCCAATACTATTTTAGTCATCACAAGATGTCCAGGTGATCCTCTTGTCCCCGAATTCTAATCTGCATATCCTTCCACATACCCCTTTTCAGATCCTATCTTTTATCTCCCAGCTGCCTTCCACGAAGCCTGCTAGAATTCATGGATTGGCATCTGCAAAATCTCCTATATCTTCAACTGCTTCTCTGAAAGCTCTCTTTCCTTTTTGCTTTAATTGAAAGCTGGATCTGTCCTGAGCATACTGCCTCTCCTGCATCCTCTCCTGTGACGGCCACTTACTTTCTTATGTCCTTCATATAAATAGGCATGAAAAGTGGAGTGGATACCCTCCTTTCTCCTCTTTGTTCCTTTCATGCCCTTTCCCCACCTCAAAACTGCCATGGAATCTTATGTCATTAGACTTTACCTCCTTGATACTTTTTATCAATTAACCTGGGTATCACTTTTCTTATTCCTTGAAGATTTTAGCTCCTGGCTCACTATAACCCCTTCCAATGCTATTCCTGTTATATTTTCTGATGATTCCATTATGAATAAAGGTGATTCCTCTAATACCATTGACTTCTAAATCCTTGATTTCCTTTTACTTCTCTAAATAATTGTCCTCCACCTTACCTCAGACATTCCCATGGCCATACTTCAGACCTTTTTACTAATTATTATAACCTATCAGTAGTTTTATGCATCCCACTTTCTGAGTTATAGCTCCTTTCTTTCTAGCTAGCTCACTTTCTTTACTACCCCAACTTCAACATCATTTTGAACCCACTATGACCTCAATTCTTTGATTCTACCACCATTTTCATGTCCTTCAAGTCTTATCTTATCTTTACTTCTTATCCAGTTTAAATGTCATGGACAATCATAATTTCTTCCTGGCATATGCTCTTTATTTCCTTGCAACTGCCTCATTTTGTAGTACTTACATGGTGAAAACACAGCCATAACTTTTGCACTACTCCATATCAACATCCGTGAAGCTGAACATGGCTAGAAGAAAATGCATTAACCATATTGTCTGGTCTTATTTTAAATTCATGATTATTAATCTCAAGTTAGCCCAACAGACTTTTCCCCCTAATCTAACATTTAGCCGATGACCTCATTTTCCAAACTATAAATAATTAACCATAAACTATTAACAATGCATCTATGCACATCTACTTTAACTTCTTTCCTGTTACTATGTATAAAGTATTTTTGCTACTGTCACAGACCATCTTCTATGCTGTGCACTAAGTCCTAACTCTCCTACTCAAGGATATTGCTCCAAATATTCTTTTCTCTCCTTCCTGTATCACTTTTTCCCACTTTATTGGCTATTTCTCATCACAATAAGTATAACGTTTTTTTTAGCCTTAATAAATTATCAGAAAAAAATAACAAAAGGGAAGGCATAGTGCTGGCTAATAAATGTAGAAGGAATGATATAATTTTGGAAAAAGAACTATTTTGTAATCTTCAATGTAATAATTGAGACAATGGTCATCAATGACTAATAAAAATTGGCAAAAGGCATTTTGGGACAGTTTTATACTGTCGAAGTTTCACCACAAAGATGATTTAAAATTTATCCCACATATATAGAAGAAGCCATATGGATACTAGTAGGAGGGACTCCCAGATATGGTGGTTAAAGATAAGGATGAATATTTCAAATGCAGAGATCTCCCCTGAGGAGCAAGTAGTCCCATTCCCATACTAGCCCCCCTCCCCAGGGTTCCAGTGTCCAGAAGAGAAGTCCCCATAACATCTGGCTGTGAAAGCCAGTGGGAATTATAGCTGAGTGAGATGGAGGGTAGCTGGGATCCCAGGTGTCTTTCTTAAAGGGCCCAAACATGGACTTACTCAGACTTACTACCTCTGAGCTCCAGACTGGGGCAGCAGCTTGAGAGGCATCAGGGACATATGATGAGGAATAAAATAGTCTGGCTTTGAGATGAGGGCTGGAGGGGCAGCTTTGTCCCACACAGACATACAGGCAGAAGCCATTGATTTTTTTACTAAGAGTTCACCTTGCAGGCCCAGGTAGACATGAAAGCTGAGTCTACATCAATTTGGCTAACACTGTTCATCCTGCCCTGGTTATTCACTGAGACCCAACCCCACCCATCTTGTTGGCCCACCTAAACAATCCTCAGTGACTTTACTATACAAATGGCCTATCTCAGTTCATGCTATGGACTTCCCTAATATCTCTTAAAGGTTCACAAAGCCCAAACAAGCAACATTTGGCCTTGGTGTGCCCATACCAATTGTTAAGTGGCTCCAGGCCCAGCACCAGCAGTAGCTGGCCTCAATTCACAGCTTGACCTCCCCCAGGCACCTCCATTCCCAATACAAGTAGCAGCTATCTTTGGGTTGCTTTATAGCTCAGTCCAGGTGGTCCCAGACAAGGCATAGGTGGCAGCTGACCTTTGCTTGCACCCAGGAGGCCCTAGAGCCAGCCCACTTGGCAGAGTACTTGACCATGCTAGAACACCAACCAACCATTTCAACAAGTGACACACCGAAGGGGAGAAGTCACACAGAACCTAGTCTTACTCCTGGGGTTTTGCCCCTGCACAGCAGCTCCTCTGTTGTCATTGTAGCTGATCCTCATAGTCAGTCAGCTGGGGCAAGTTCCTACCATTGACATGCCAACAGCAGTCAAAGCTCAGCTACAGAAGTGGGGTACAACAAAGCCTACATGGTGGGTGGGGTGCACCCATAGTGCCTAGCTTGGGTGACCAGAGAGGCTGTGCCTCTGGATCCTACTCTACTAAGACCATTCTACCAAGACTAGGAGATGTAGCAACACTACCTGATATATAGAAACAAACATAGTGAGGTAGCCAAAATGAGGAGATAAAGAACCATGTCCCAAATGAAAGAATAGAATAAAACTCCAGAAAAAGAACTAAATAAAATGGAGATGAGCAATTTACCAGATGCAGAGTTTAAACCCTAGTAATAAGGATGCTTAATAAACTGAAGGAAGAGCAGATGAACTTACTGAGAATTTCAACAGATAAGAAACATAAAATTGGGATAGAAAATGTAAAATACAACCTTTCATAAGTGATGAATACAATAACTGAAATAAAGAATACATTAGAGGGAATCAATCAACAAAAGAGTAGATGAAGTCAAGGATCAAGTAAGCGATTTGGCAAACAAGATAGCAGAAAACACCCAATCAGAACAATAAAAATTAATAGTAAAAAAGTGAGGATAGTTTAATGGACCTCTAGGATAACATCAAGTGTAACCAACATTCTCATCATATGGGTAACAGAAGGAGTAGAGAGAGAGCAAAGAATTGAAAATCTATGAGAAAAATAATGACTGAAAACTTCCCTAACCTGGTGAAGGAAATAGACATACAAGTCCAGGAAACACAGGGAGCCCCAAATAAGATGAACCCAAAGAGGGACACATGAAGATACATCACAATTAATATAAAAAAGGTTGGAGAAAAAGAGAGAATGTTAAAAGCATAAAGAGAAAAACAGTTAGTTATCTTCAAGGGAGCTCCCATAGGACTGTTAGCAGATTTGTCAACAAAAACATTGCATGCTGGAAGGATTGGCATGAAATATTTGAAGTCATGAAAAGCAAGGACCTACAACCAAGATTACTCTATCCAGCAAAGCTCTCATTTAGAATCAATGGACAGGTAGAGCTTCTCAGAAAAACAAAAGCTAAAAGAGTTCATCACCAAAAAAACAGTAGTACAAGGAATGTTAAAGCATCTTCTTTAAGAAAAAAATACAAATAATAAAATCACATCAACTTCATATAACAATAATTTATTTATTTATTTATTTTTAATAATATATTTTATTGATTATGCCATTACAGTTGTTCCATTGACCCCCTTCATTCCCCTCCACCCTGCACACCCCTCCCACCCACATTCCCCCCGTTTAGTTCATGTCTATGGGTGATAAGTTCTTTAGCTTCTACATTTTCCACACTACTCTTGTCCTCCCCTTGTCTATTTTCTCCCCACTGTCTATGCTACTTATTCTCGGTACTTTCTCCCCCCCTTCCTCTTCCCACTCCCCTGTTGCTAACCCTCCATGTGATCTCCATTTCTGTGGCTCCTTCCTGTTCTAGCTGTCCGCTTAGTTTGCTTTTGTTTTAGGTGTGGTTGTTAATAACTGAGTTTGCTGTCCTTTCACTGTTCATATTTTTTATCTTCTTTTCCTTAGATAAATCCCTTTAACATTTCATATAATAAGTGCTTGGTGATGATGAATGCCTTGAACTTGACCTTATCTGAGAAGTGCTTTATCTGCCCTTCCATTCTGAATGAAAGCTTTGCTGGATAGAGCAGTCTTGGATGTAGGTCCTTGCCTTTCATGACTTGGAATACTTCTTTCCAGCCCCTTCTTGCCCATAAGGTTTCTTTTGAGAAATCAACTGACAGTGTTATGGGAACTCCTTTGTAGGTGACTGCCCCCTTACCTCTTGCTGCTTCTAGAATTCTCTCCTTCATTTTAATCTTGGCTAGTGTAATTATGATGTGCCTTGGTGTGTTCCTCCTTGGGTCCAACTTCTTTGGGACTCTCTGAGCTTCCTGAACTTCCTGGAAATCCATTTCCTTTGCCAGATTGGGGAAGTTTTCCTTTATTATTTGTTCAAATAACTTTTCCACTTGTTACTCTTCCTCTTCCCCTCTGGTACCCCTATAATTCAGATGTTGGAATGTTTAAAGATGTCCTGGAGGTTCCTAAGCCTCTCCTCATTTTTTTGAATTCTTGTTTCTTCATTCTTTTCTGTTTGGTGGTTTCTTTCTTCCTTCTGGTCCACTCCATTGATTTGAGTCCCAGTTTTCTTTCCATCACTGTTGGTTCCCTGTTCATTTTCCTTCATTTCACTTAGTGTAGCCTTAATTTTTTCATCTAACTTGGGACCAAAATCAACCAATTCTGTGAGCATCCAGATCATTAGTGCTTTGAACTGTGCATCTGATAGGTTGGCTATCTCTTGGTTGCTTAAAAGTATTGGGTCTGGGGCTTTGATTTGTTCTTCTGTTTGAGCCATAATTTTTTTGTCTGGTTGCACCTGTTATGCATGAGGGGCAGAGCCTTAGGTGTTCACCAGGGTGGGGCAACCTAGTCACTGGGTTGTGATGCTGTATGTGAGGGCAGGGTCAGAGAGGGAACAATGGTGCTTCCTCTGCTCATCTTTCAGTCCCTTCCGCTGCTTCCCACAAGCAAATTGTGCCTTTCTGGTGCTGGTTCCTGGGTGGGTGGGCTTGTGCACAATGTAGGACCCTGTGGGTCTCTCCAACAAACTCTCCTGTAACACTGGGAGTCTCTCCCAGAACTCCACCCCCACAAGTGTTTTCAATCAGTGCTTTTATGCTTTATTTCCTATTGCTGGGGCCCTGGGTTATGCAGTCTGTATTGCTGCCCGTTTTTGCCTGGTTTATCTGTGCATGAATGTATGACCGTGGTCAGCCAGTGGCCTTGCATGCCTCATTGGGTCTACTTGTTTCCTCCCCACACCTGGGTCTGCCAGCCACCACTTTTTCCTGCTGTAACCCCTCTCCACTGGCCGCCGACTCCACCCCTCTTAACAGTCTGGTTGAATGATTGTCAGATTTCCGTATAGTTCAGTTTTCTGTGTGTTCTGGTTGTGTTTTGTTTTTAAATCTTTGTTGTCCTTAATTTTGGTTGTGCAAGAAGGCACAGTGTTTCCACCTATGCCTCCATCTTGGCCTGGAATCCCCAATAATTACTTTAAATGCAAATAAATTAAATGCTTCAATCAAAATGCATAGGGTGGCTGAATGGCTAAGAAAGCAAGACCCTTACATATGCAGTCTACAAGAGACTTACTTCAGATTAAAAGACACACACAAATTGAAACTAGAGGGATGGAAAATATATTTCATGAAAATAAAAAGTTGAAGTGACAATATTTATACCAGACAAAATATACTTTAAAACAAGTGCTATAAAAGGAAAGAAAGAAGGACCCAGCAACTTTGGGTATTTATCCAAACAAACCCAATACACAAAATTAAAAAGTCATATGCATCCCTGTTCATTGTAGCATTATTTAGAACAGCCAAGATATGGAAGCAACCTAAGGGTCCATTAATACATGAATAGATACAGAAGAAGTGATGTATATATACAATAGAATATGACTGAGTCATAAAAAGAATGTAATTTTACTGTTTGCAATAATATGAATAGACCTAGAGGGTATTGTGCAGAGTAAAACAATCCACACAGAGAAAGACAAATACCACATGATTTCACTTATATATAAATTATAAAAACCAAAATAAATAAACAAGCAGAACAGAAACTGACCCACATATACAGAGAACATTTTCATATTTACCAGATGAGAAGGGTGTTAGGGGGATGAATGAAAAAGTTGAAGGTATTGAGAAGTAGAAATTGATAGAATAGTCATGGAGATGTAGAGTACAGCATAGGGAGTATAGTCAATAATAATGTAATAACTTCCCTGGCTGGTGTAGTTCAGTGGATTGAGCGCGGGCCTGTGAGCCAAACAATCGTGGTTCGATTCCCAGTCAGGGTACATGCCTGGGTTGCGGGCCAGTTCCCAGCAGGGGACTCATGAGAGGCAACCACACATTGATGTTTCTCTCCCTCTCTCCTTCACTTCCCCTCTAAAAATAAATAAATAACATCTAAAAAAATGTAATAACTATGCATGGTATCAGATAGGTTTCAGATTTATTGGGGTGATCACTATATAAGTTAGATAAATATCTATTCACTGGGCTGTACACCTGAAATTAATATAATGTCGTATGTCAGCTGTAATTGAAAATTTTAAAAAATTACCTCACAGATAATTTAAAAATTTCAAAGAGGAAAATGTATCTTTACAAAGGAGAAATCTGGTGAACAGTATCTTAATCAAATGATGAAACTTTCTATAACTAATAATTGAATAAGCAGGAATCTTTGATGTAGTCAAAATGAATTACACAAAATTACCTTTGAAATACTCTTAGCCAAAAATGTTAAATCTAAATCTGTTTAAGCCTCTAGATCTTAATGTTACAGGGAATGGAGGCACAAATTAAGTAATATCATAATTAAACAATCAGACAAATCCAGAATATGGGATATTCTATAGGACACTTGGCCTAAACTCTTCAGAAAGTTAGTGTCACAAAATATAGTGGAATCTCTTGCTGAGTTGGTTGGAGCATTGTTCTGTGGACTGAAATTCTGTGGGTTTGATTCCTGGTCAGGGGATATACCCACATTGTGGGTTCATTCTTTGGTCAGGGTGGGTAGGAGAAGGCAACCAATTTATGTTTCTCTTTTGAACTGATGATTCTCTGTCTCTCTGTCTCTTTGTCTCCCTCCCTCACTCTCTCTGAAAAGCTATGAAAAAATTTCCTCAGATAAGAATTTTAAAAAATGGTGGAAAAACTAGATTAAAACAGACAGGAGACATATAAATCAAATGCTGTATTCGGATTGTTATTGAATCCAAGCTATTCACAATAACAGCTATAATATATAATTGGGCACAATTGGATAGCTTAGGTGGTTCCATCATTTCTAAATAAACCCTAATGGAATTTTCTGGTCTCAATTTTTATTGACCTTCTGTGAAATGTGCAATGAATAGTATGTAGTTTTGAGTCATGATTGCTAAACACTGTACAATGAAAAAACCCATTCCATACTTTTTTATCATTTACTCAAAAGACATATTTCTGGTTTCCAGTACATCCAAAGATATTAAAAGAAGAGCAGCAAAACAGCTTTTTACACCCTGGCTGGTGTAGCTCAGTGGATTGAGTACCACCTGCAAAGCAAAGGGTCGCCTGTTCAATTCTCAGTCAGGGCACTTGCCTGCCTGGGTTACAGGCCAGGTCGCCAGTTTGGGGCATGTGAGAGGCAACCACACAATGATGTTTCTCTCCCTCTCTTTGTCCTTTCCTTCCTCTCTCTTTAAAAATAACTAAATAAAATATTTAAAAAAATAGAGTTTTAGAAATCTTACCTTAATTTTGTTCCTATTGGTATTATGTGTCATGTGTACTATTTATCACTATTAACAACAACAATTATTTATTAAATGTCTGTGTGCTGAGCACTGTTTTTATGCTGGGATAGAGCAGTGAACAAAACATACAAATTGCTTTCCTTTTAGAACTCAAATTTTAGGGGTAAAATAAATATATAGATAATATTCTTGATGGTGAGAAATGGCATGTAGAAAAATAGAGCAGTGGAGCAGGGTGCCTCACAGGATATATGGTTTGCATTTTAAGTGAAATGGATGGATGGGTCTTTGCCGACAAGTAGAATTTCAGCAAAGATCTGTAGTTATTTGAGAGAAGATTGTTCCTGGCAGCAATAACATCATTCATTAAGGAGACAGTGTGACTAGAACAGAATGAGCAAGAGAAAAGCATAGTAGGTAATGAAGTCAGAGAGGTAATGGAAACTGAATATGTAGGGTTTTATGTTGGGAACTGCCCTGCCTGGTTCAGGAGCTGTAAACACCCCATAGCTAAGGCTGAGCGAGTGACCTTCGGACTGTGAGCCACTAAGGAGACAAAGCTTATTTCCCTGGCAGGAGCACTGCTTCTACTTTATCCATCTCTGGTCCCCAATGTTTGGTCAGTTAGTCAATGACGGGTAAGACCCCTCAGAGTGGGGGCAACCTAAGTCAGACATGATCACTTTGGAGGCCCTCAAGGAAGGACTCGGGGGGCTGCAGCAAAGAGGGGGTGATGGACCCTTGATCCCAGCTATTCTGACATAGCCTGAGTCCCCATTTCTGTCTGGGAGAAGCGCTTCCTGGATCTAATCCACTTAAGCCTGAAACTATGACAGGGGGTGGTGCAGCCCTGTGCTGGATAGAGTGTGTTCCAGGGTGATGGGGCATAAGAAAGAATTTGTAAAATCCTGTGAAGCCTGCTTTGCTAAGAGTGCTTTCATTCATATGATAAGGGCCAGAGCAGGAAATGAGTATGTCTCCCAAAGTTTTTATAACCCCCTTACCTGACAGGCACTGACTCATATTAAGCCCTCAGATTTCTTTGAAATGTTATCTATTGTTTTATCTTTGCTGCCTGACATTGATTGATGAGCTTTACCTGTATTCCTGTGTGTTATGAACCTAATAAAAGCCATTGAGGAAGGGGCTCTTGGTCCTTCTCCTTTGAGAGATCAACCACCTCTCCTCCCCAAGAAGATCATGTCTTGGTAGTTTTATTCTCATCCATGGCAGATGGGAGGCCCTGCCCAAAATGTTCCCCCACAGTTTTATAGGCCCTTTTACAGATTTTGATTCTTACTCCGAATGAGATGGTGAGTGCTGGAGACGATTGAACAAAGAAGTAGTATGATCTAATTTAAGTTTTTACATTATTCTAGCTGTTTTCATGAGAGTAGACTAATATTGGCAAGGTTGGAAGCTATGACACCTGTTAGGAGGCTATTGTAATAATTTAAGTGAGAAATAATGGTTGCTTGTCTTCATTAAGGGGAGACTGGCATCTCAATTCCTGAAATGTGAACATCATATGAACATGATGTTCATATATGAACATCATAGATGTTATATGAACATTGTTAATATGAACATTGCTCAGCAGGGATAAAGTAGAGCAGAATAAAGTGAGAAGATGTGCTTTAGTGAATCAGTTTACACTCTCATGGGTTGGTGTGGCAGGGATGTATGAATTTTCCATGAATGAGTTGTTCACTGCAGAAGGTAACTAGACATAATCTCTCTTGCTGATACGCCAATCAAGAAGGCTACTCTGTAATAGGGATGTAAGGTGCTGTATAATAGGGTGAGAGTGGTGGAAAATACTGAACAGGAGACAGATGTCTCACATTAGGGAGCGGTGCAGTACAGTGTCTTTTATACCAGTTTCCCCCAAATCCCATGTATCCCATTTGATGTGTCACATAGAATTCATGGTCAGTCAGCATTAGTCAGAAAAATAGTAACAACTGGCAAAGAGGAGATTGCAATTATGGGCAGTTGAGAAAGAACATTTTTCCTTCATCATTTTCCTTCCAGTACTCCACCACCAGGGAAGTTACTCATTGAATAGAGAGAGGGAGGAAAAATCCCAGAACTGGACTAGCAATTTCTCCACCCCATGGCATTGGGAAGGATGGGGAATTGTAAGTGAAGCCCACTCCTTATTTTAAGTTCTCACTGTGGGTCCTGGGAACTAAAGCCTGGCCAGCTTGCAGGGTAGAGGTGAGTGGCAGGGGCAGGAAAATGAATGCAATTAAACTGAATATGATGATTATGCTAAGTGAAATGAGCCAGGTGGTGAAAGACAAACATAATATGATTTCACCTATAAGTGGAATCTAATCAACAAGACAAATGAGCAAGCAAAATATAACCAGAGACATTGAAATTAAGAACAAGCTGACAGTGACCAGACGGGATATGGGAGTGGATAATGGGGGAGACAAGGAGAAAGGGTTTTCAGGAACATGTATAAAGGACACATGGACAAAACTAAGGTGAGGGTGGAATGAGGGGAGGGAGGTGGGGATGACTGGGGTTGAGGGGGAGTGGTGGTGGAAAAAAGCAGACAACTGTACTTGAACAAGAATAAAATAAAAATAAATAAATTAATAAACTGAATATGATATAATAATTTTAAACTGGACTGACCAGTAATAGTTGAAAGTGATTGAATATTTTTGAAATATGCCCAGGAGTCAGAAAGGGACCAGTACAGGAACTTCTATAGGGTTAAGGAAAGCAGTGATCGGCAAAAAATAGAGTCACTTTGTTCAAAGTGTTTAGTAAATCAATTACACTCAGAGGACTTACTATGATCTTCACTTTATATGCATTATCACATTTAATCTTCATTGGCAACCTGGTTTCACACACACACACACACACACACACACACACACACACACACACCTACAAAAAGAAACCAAAAACATTCTCTAAGAAGACTTAGAGAAGACTTAAGTCTCTAAGAGACTTAGAGAATTTAATAATGTGTTCCATTTCACATGAGTAACAAGTGGCAAAACAGGGTTCCAAACCCAGGTGGGATGAATTTAGAGCCCAATTTCTTAGTAGTAATATTCAGTAGAACAACAGAATGGGAATTAAGGATTCCACTGCCGATTACCCATGTAAGCCTAGTCTAGTCACTTATCTTGTTTGTTTCTTAGTTTCTCCATCTTAAGAACATAAAAAATAAAAATTTCCCTACTCTATTGGATGCAATGGAGATGTGGGGATAAAAAGAGGTGATAAATGGAAGATAATTTTCAATATTAAGAATCATCATATTATCATGTAAGTATTTGTAGTATCCTGCAATAACACAATGCAGAACAAGTGTTTCAGGAAATGGGAAGTTTTAATATCCCTATTCTCTTAACTTTTCCTCAAACCCTCAACTTACTCCTGGAAGATTAGGAAAGAAGTTTTTTCCTTTCCTTGTGGCTTTAATTCAGCAAAATGAAGATACTGAATGACATAGAATGAGAGTGCTGGGATGCTTCATGAACCTAATAACATTTCTGTTCCCTCTGAGATTTCCTTAAGAGTAGCTATCTCTAAGCTCTCAATTTTTAATAGGTCCCAAGCTTCTCATTTTCCTTGGAGGCAGCTAATTGGGTCATAAGTTGTTCACACTTATTGATAAATAGTAATCTGTTCTTTCCCAATATTGAGCTGCTTGGCATTTGCAAGTGACTGCATTAATTGAGCCAACTCATTAGCTAAGGATGAGGAAAGATTCCTTGTATGTGCTTGCTTTTTTTCCTTCATCTTTGATGTGTCCCAGGCCCTCTCCATTAGCACTCTGGAATAGAATACACTCTCTGTGATGAAAGTAATCTGAGACTATACTGGAGCTGGTGAAATTTCTTCTAATTGAACCAGTTTTTCTCAGAGAATTCTCAGATAGTTTTGTTTTGTTGCTCAGATGGACAATGAAGCCTTCATTAGCAGTAATCTTGATCCTTATAAATATGGGTCAGTTGTCACCAGAGGGTAGTAAATAAAAGGGTATGGGAATCTTAGTGAAAACTCATCTTTCCCTGTGAAATAACTCACAGAGCATGTTCTAGTATTGGTTGAGCAGGATGTCATTATTGTCTGTAAAAGGACTGGACATTATGACAAAATATTCAGTATGGGGGAATAATTCTTAATAAGTTTAATGAATAAAGAATTTATTTTATAATGTCATACCCTAGTTTTTATCTTATTGATTTCCTCCCTCTTTCATAATGAGTTTTATCCTTTAGTTTGATTTAGTTAAGTTCTAGTTTTCCATAACATTTACTTTGAACAAGTATTTATATTTGGTATAAATCCATGGTTGCTTGGTTCTGGAAATTATATATGTAGTCCTAATAATTGCCATTATAGTTTGCCTCCATTCTAGGATTCTTTTCTTTTTTCCTAAACTATATTCTCTGAAATTTTCATTAGTGAATATCTATTGGTCACGAACCCCTCATTTTGTTTGTCTGAAAATCTTTCACATGCCTGCATGAAGATCATTTTCTGGATATACAATGCTAGGCTACCAATGATTTTATCTCAGCACTTTTAAGATACTATTATACTATTATAGCTTTTATTGTTACTGTTATAAAGTTATCTGTCCATTTACATTTTATTTTTTAAAAATGTTTTACTTATTTATTTTTAAAGAGATGGGGAGGGAGGGAGAAAGAGAGGGAGAGAAATATCATGGTTGTTGAAATGTGGTTGCCTCTCACATGCCCCTTACTGGGCACCTGGCCCTCAGGTCAGGGCACATGACTGGATTACATTTTAATTTTTTTTGCATGTATGTTCTATCTTTTCTCTCTGGCAGCTTTTAAGTTTTTTTCCCCCCAGTTTTGTTGCTATCTGCAGATTTACTGTGATAAATTGTTGTGTAGACTTCCTTTTCTTCATCTTGCTTGAAATTTATTGTACTCCATGTATCTGAGGATTTATTTATGTAACAATTCTGGAATATCCAGTATTTTCTAGTTCATTAATTTTATTTTTAACTCTACATGTTCTGTTTGTATACTGTTGATTGATTTATTGTTACAGTTTTAATTATGTATTGTTATTTCTAGAAATTCTGTTTGTTTCTTTCTGGTAATTTTAAATGTCTATTTTTTGTTATGAGTGAAAGCAGAGTTTGAACCCAGAAAAGCATTTTGGGATGGTAATTATTATTATTTTTTAGAATGAAAAAATGTTGTATTTATATTTAGACATTTTAATTGCATTTTATATCCAATATTATTTTATATTATTTTCTGGTGTACAGCAGTGGCAAGTTATATGCTTCAAAAAGTGCTCCCACCAACATTTCCAGTACCCACCTGGCATCATACATAGTTATTATGATATTATTTATGATATTCCTTATTCTGTATTTTACATTCCCATGACTATTTAGTAATTAACAATCTGCACTTAATCCCTTCACCACTTTCATTCAGCACCTCAACCACCCTATCAGTCTGTTCTATCTATGAGTCTGTTTCTATTTTCTTTGTTTGTTTTTTAGCTTCCACATATATGTGAAATCATATGGTATTTGCACTTCTCGGTCTGACTTATTTCACTGAGTATAATAACCTCTAGGTTTATCCATGCCATCACAAATGGTAAGATTTCTTTCCTTTTTATAGCTCACTAATATTTCATTGCATATATGTACCACTGCTTTTTTATCTGTTCATCTATTGATGGACACTTGGGTTGCTTCCATATCTTGGATATTGTAATAATGTTGGAATGAACATAGGGGTGCATATATTATTTCAAATTAGTGTTGTGGGTTTCTTCAGATATATGAGGTCTGTCCAGAAGATATCTAGCAATGTAAGATGAAAAATAGAAACATTTATTGAAGAAGATAAAAGATACAAGATACTAGAAACATTGTACATAGGACAATGATACCTCAGTCCCCTTCAAAGTTGGCACCCAGGGACATCATACAGTTCTCCCGATCACCATCAGTGGCCCTATCATATTTTCTTGAATCTCATCAACAGTCTGAAATCTCTGTCTTTTCAAAAGTGACTTTAGTTTGGGGAAAAGCCAGAAGTCACAGGGTGCCAAATCTGGGCTATAGGGGGCTGAGTTACCTGGGTGATTTAATGTTTTGCAAAAAAACTGTGCTCAAGATGTGATACATGAGTGGGCACGTTGTCATGATGAGGCTACCAATCACCAATTGCCCATAGCTGTGGCCTTCTGAATCATCTGAGTAGTTTCTGCAGAGGAATATTCAAGCTTAACACAAAATTTGATATGGATTCATTGATCTACTCACTCAGTCATTTCAAGTGCAATGGCCACACAGTATACATGCTCACTCAACAATGTCTACCACCCCACTGACTAGTACAGTGAAGTCATCATTGTTCATGCATGTGCATTCCAGTCCACTCTCCTTGGCTACCAGGTTACATTGATGTCACTCAAACCATTCTCGTTATATTAACAATGGCAGGAATTTTTCCAGATAGACCTTGTTTACCCAGAACCAGAATCATAAGGGTCATAAGGCAGTTTCAGTTTTAGTATTTTGATGAACCTCCATATTGTTTTCCACAGTGGCAACACCAATCTGCAATTCACCAACACTGCACAATTGTTCCCTCTTCTCTACATCTTTGCCAACACTTGTTAGTTGATTTTTTGATGACTGCCATTGTGACAGATGTAAGATGATGTCTCATTGGGGTTTTAATTTTCATTTCTCTGATGTTTAGAAATGTTGAGCATCTTTTCATCTGTCTAATGGCCACCTGTATGTCCTTTTGGAAAAGTGTTTATTTTGGTTCTCTGCCCATTTTTTGATTGGATTATTTGTGCATTGAATTGTATGAGTTTTCATGAATATTTTGGATATTATCCTGTTATTTGATGTATCAGTGGTGAATATGTTTTTCTATTCAGTTGATTGTCTTTTCATTTTGTTGATGGTTTCCTTTGGTGCACAAAATGTTTTCAGTGTGTTGTAGTCCATTTATTAATTTTTTCTTTTGTTTTCCCTATCCTAGCAGGTACATTAGAAAAAAAGATTGCTAAGAATAGTGTCAAATATTTTATTGCCTTTTTTTCTAGGAGTTTTATGGTTTCAGGATAACATTTAAGTCTTTAATTAATTAATTAATTTATTTTTAGAAGGAGAAAGACAGGGAGAAAGAGAGAAAGACTGAAACATCCATTTGTTTTTTCACTGATGTATGTACTCATTGGTCGAATCTCGTATGTGCCTTGATGGGGATTGAACCCACAACCTTGGCATATGGAGGCAATGCTCTCACCAACTGAGCTACCCAACCAGGGCTTACATTTAAGTTTTTAATCCATTTTGAGTGTATTATATGTGGTGTAAGAAGGTGGTCTAGCTTTCATTTTTGACATGTATCTGTCCAATTTTCCCAGAACCATTTACTGGATAGACTGTCTTTACCTTATGATATGTTCTTACCACCTTCATCAAATATTAATTGGTCATATAGGAGTGAGTTTATTTCTGGGCTCTCTGTTCTGTTCCATTGATCTATGTCTGTTTTTATGCTAGTACCACCCAAGTTTGATTACTATGGTCTTGTATGGTTGTTTGATATCAGATAGTGAGATAACTCCAACTTCGGTCTTATTTTAGGATTGCTGAAGTTATTGAAGATCTTTTGTGGTTCCAGGTAAATTTTTGGATTTTTTTACAGTTCTGTGAAATATGCTATTGGTATTTTGTCAGAAAGTTTACAGATTGTTTTGGGTAATACGAACATTTTAATGATGTTAACTTTTATCTGTGAACATGCTATATGCTTTCATTCAATTGTATCTTCTTCAATTTCTTTCTTTAGTATTTTATAATTTTCTGAGTTAAATCTATTTTTGGTTAAATTTATTGCTAGGTACTATTAGATACAATTGTAAATGGTATTGTTTTCTTAGTTTCCCTTTCTGATAGTTCATTTTTAGTGCATAAAAATGCAACCAATTTCTGGGTATTTATTTTGTATCCCGCTACTTTACTGAATTAATTTCTCATTTCTAGTAGTTTTATTTTTTTGTTATTGAATCTTTAGGGTTCTTTGTATATACTATCATGTCATCTGCAAATAATGACAGCTTTACTTCTTCTTTTCCAATTTGGGTGCCTTTTATTTCTTCTTTTAGTCTGATTGCTTGTCTAGGTCTTTCAGTACTGAGTTGAATAAGAGTGGTAAAAGTGGACATCCCTGTCTTGTTCCTGATCTTAGGGGAAATGCTTTGAATTTTTCCTCATAGAATATAATGTTGGCTGTGCATTTGTCATATATGAATTTTAATATGTTGAAGTATGCTCCCTTTATTCCCACTTTGCCAAGAGTTTTTATCATAAATGTTTGCTGGATTTTGTCAAATGCTTTTCTGCATCTATTGATATGATCATATAATTTTATCCTTTATTTTGTTTATGTGGTATATCACATAAATCAATTGGGGGGTATTGTACAAAACTTGTGTCCTAGGAATAAATCTCACTTACTATAGATGTATTATCTATATAGTGCATTGTTGAAGTTTGTTTGCTAATATTTTGTTGAGGATTTTAGTCTCTATATTCATCAGGGATATTGGCTTATAATTTTTTCCCTTGTAGTATCTTTATCTGGATTTGGAATTAGAATAATGTTGGCCTCATAAAGTGAGTTGGGGGTCTTCCTTTCTCTTGAAAATTTTGCGATAGTTTCAGAAGGGTAGGTGTTATATCTTTGAATATTTCGTAAAATTCACCTGTTAGCCATCCAATCCAGGATGTTTGTCTTTGGATGTTTTTTATTTTTTTCTTGATTACTACTTTGATTACATTAGTTGTAATCAGTCTGCTTAAATTTTATTTATCTTGAGTATCTTTTAGAAGATCGTGTGTTTCTAATTGTCCATTTTCCCCAGATAGGTCAATTTGTTGTCTTACAGTATTTCATAATATTTTCTTATAATTTTGTGTATTTCTGTAGAGGCAGTTGTTACTACTCTTTCATTTGTATTTTATTTATTTTGGTTCACTTTCTTTTTTTTTTGATAAGTTTGGTTAAAGGTTTATCAATCTTGTTCATGTTTTCAAATAACCAGCTTTTGCTTTCACCAGTCTTTTATGTTATTTTAGAGTCTATTTCATTTAGTTTCTCTCTGATCTTTATTATGTCCTTCCTTCTACACATTTTGGGGTTTGTTTGTTCTTTTTCTCAGTCATTTAGGCATGAGGGGTTTTTTAATATTTATTTATTTATTTGTTTGTTTGTTTATTTAAATTGTTGTTCAAGTACAGTTTTTTGTCTTTTACTCCCATCCTAGTCCCCCCCCCCAGTTCTCCCCTCCTCCCTCTCATTTCCACTCCCCTTAGTTTTTGTCCATGTGTCCTTTATATTTGTTCCTGTGACCCCTTCCCCTTTTCCCCTGAAATTCCCTCCCCTCTCCTCTTTGGTTACTATCAGCCTGTTTTCTATTTCAATGTCTTTGGTTATATTTTGCTTGTTTGTTTGTTTTGTCGATTAGGTTCCTGTTAAAGGTGAGATCATATGGTGTTTGTCTTTCATCACCTGGCTTATTTCACTTAGCATAGTGCTTTCCAGTTCCATCAATGCTGTTGCATAAGGCAGGAACTCCTTCTTTCTTTCTGCTGCATAGAATTCCATTGTGTATATGTACCATAGTTTTTTATCCATTCATTTACTGATGGGCACCTAGGTTGCTTCCAGCACTTGGCTATTGTAAATTGTGCTGCTATCAACATCGGGGTGCATAGGTTCTTTTGGATTGGTGTTTCTGGGTTCTTAGGGTATAATCCTAGCAGTGGAATTGCTGGGTCAAAAGGCACATCCATTTTTAGTTTTTATAGAAAATTCCATACTGTTTTCCATAGTGGTTGTATCAGTCTGCAATCTCACCAACAGTGTACTAGGGTTCCCTTTTCTCCACATCTTCTCCAGCACTTGTTGTTTGTTGCTTTGTTTATGATGGCCATTCTGACCAGTGTGAAGTGGTATCTCATTGTAGTTTTAATTTGCATCTCTCTGATAGCTAGCGGTATTGAGCATCTTTTCATGTGTTTCTGGATCCTCTGTATGTCCTCTTTGGAGAAGCATCCATTCAAGTTCTTTGCCCATTTTTTAATTGGATTGCTTGTATTCTTAGAGTGGATTTGTACAAGTTCTTTATATATTTTGGAGATTAGGCATGAGTTTTGATTTCTTATTTGAGATATTTCTTGCTTCTGAAGGTATCCCAGTGATACTATGAATTTCTCTCTTAGGACTGCTTCACTGTGTCTTAAAGATTTGGGGTTCTTGTGCTTCATTTTCATTTGGCTGAAAGTATATTTTAATTTCTTCCTTTGTCTCTTTGCTAAACTATTTATTGTTAGTAACATGTTATTTAGCCTCCATGTGTTTTTGTGTTATTTAGGGTTTTTTTTTCTTATAAGTGATTTACAGTTTCTTACAACTGTGGTTGGAGAAGATATTTTATATAATATTAATATTTTAAAATTTATTGAGTTTTTTTTACCCTAACATGTGGTCTATCTTAGAAGATGTTCCATGTGAACTTGAGATGAATTAATAATCTGCTGATTTGGGATAAAATACTCTGAAAGTATCAATTAAATAAATCCGGTCTAGTGTATCATATAGGGCATCTGTTTTCTTATTGATTTTCTGTGTGGAAGTTCAATCCATTGATGTCAGTGGGTTATTAAAATCTCCTAATCTGACTGAATTACTGTCAGTCTCACTCCTTATGTCCATCAAGATTTGCTTTATATATTTAGGTGCTCCTATATTGGGTGCATAAATGTTTACAATAGTTATAGCCTCTTGTTTGATTGTTTCTTTTATCATTATGTAATTTCCTTCTTTGTCTCTTATCATAGCATTTTAGTCTATTTTTCTGGTATAAACATTGTTATTGCAGCTTTTTAAAATTTTTCATTTGAATGAAATACATTTTTTAACTTTTTCCTTTTTAGTCTGTATTTGTCTCTCTTTCTGAGGAGGGTCCATTTTAGACAGCATATATATGGTTCTTGTTTTCTTATCCATTCAGCTACCCTATGTTTTTTTCATTGTAGCATTTCATTCATTTACATTAAAAGTGATTATTGATATGTATGTATTTATTGGCATTTTATTTTTTATTCTTATGTTCCTCTTGTTTCATTTTCTTCTTCTTAAATAATTTGCTTTAGACTTCTGGCCAAGGTGGAGGTGTAGGTAAATACACTTCACCTCCTCGCACAACCATAACAAGGATCACAACTAACCTCAAAACAAAAAACAACCAGAACTGCCAGAAAATTCTGCTGGCAGCAGTGGCCAGCAGAATGGGTAGTCCCACATTCACCTGTGGCAGATAAAAACTGGGAGGGATAGTTGGAAAGCAAGTGATCCCAATCCCAGGCCAGACTGCAAAGACCAGGTTTTCAGTTCTGGGAATATAAAGCCTCATAACTTCTGGCTGTAAAAAGTAGGGAGGGTTAGGGCAGCAGAAGAAACTGACTGTCTCTCAGGAGAGTCCATTTAAGGGACCTTCACAGTCCTAAAATGCATGCAAACCCACCCACTTAGGGATTCAGCACCAGGGCAGCAGCTAGAAGGGACCAGTCACATATGGGAAGGAGGAGAAGTAATGGGAAATGGAGTGAGATCTGAGCAAGCAGCATTGTTCTCTCTCCAACTCCTCAGCCACATATGACACCACAAAGTGGTGAAGTGGGTTGTCCCATCCTGGTGAATACCTAAGGCTCCACCCCTTACAACATAACAGGCAGCCAAGACAGGGAGTCAAAGCAGCTCCACCTAATACACAGAAACAAATGCAGGGAGGCTGCCAAATTGAGGAGAGAAAGAAATATTGCCTGAATGAAAAAACAAAACAAAACTCCCAAAAAAGAACTAAGAAAAAAGGAGATACTAAACCTACCAGATGCAGAGTTAAAAACAGTGGTGATAAGGACACTCAGAGAACTCACTGAGTATGGTAAACACTTAATAGAAGAAATGAAAGCTATACTAAGGGAAATAAAGAAAAACCCATGGGAAAGCAACAGTGAAGGGAAGGAAGCTTGCTTTCACACCAATGATTTGAAATATAAAGAAGAAATAAACAGTCAACCTGTACATAATAAATAAACAAGAAGTTTAAAAAATGAGAAGAGAATAAGAAGATTCTGGGACATTTGCAAACATGCCAACATTTGAATCACAGGGATGCCAGAAGGAGAAGAAGAGTAAGAAATTGAAAACTTATTTAAAAAATAATGAAAGAAAACTTACCTGACTTCACAAAGGAAATAGACATACAAGTCCAGGGAGCTCAGAGAATCCCAAACAAGTTGGACCCAAAGAGGGCCACACCAAGACACATCATAATTAAAATGCCAAAGGTTAAAGATAAAGAGAGAATCTTAAAAGTAATAAGATAAAAGAAGAGAGTTGTGTACAAAGGAGTTCTCAAAAGACTACCAGTTGATTTCTCAAAAGAAACTCTGCAGGCAAGAAGATACTGGCAAGAAGTATTCAACATGATGAAAAGTAAGAGCCTACAACTAAGATTACTTTATCCAGCTATGCTATCATTTATAATTGAAGGGCAGATAAAGTACTTTCCAGATAAGGTAAAGCTAAAGGAGTTCACCATCAATAAACCCTTATTATATGAAATGTTTAAGGGACTTAAGAAAAAGAAGATTAAAAGTATGAATAGTAAAATGAACAAACACAACTGCCAACAACTGAATCTAGAGAGCAAGGGATATAAAGGAAATAATAAACAAATGGGATAGTATCAAATTAAAAAACTCCTTTATGGCTAAAGAAAACATAAGCAAAAGGAAAAGCGGACCAACTATATGGGGAAATATATTTGCCAATGATACCTTGAGCAAGGGTTTGATCTCCAATATATGTAATGAACTCCCATGACTCCACACCAGGAAGACAAACAATTAAATGAAAAAAAATGAGCAAAGGATCTGAACAGACACTCCTCCAAGGTGGACATACAGAGGGCCCAGAGTCATATGAAAGGGTGCTTAGCATCACTAGCCACCAGAGAGATGCAAATTAAAACCACAGTGAGATATCACTTCACACCAGTCAGAATGGACACCATTAACAAATCAACAAAAAACAAGTGTTGGCAAAGTTGTGGAGAAAGGGAACCCTAGTGCACTGTTGGTGGGAACATAGATTGGTGTAGACACTGTGGAAAACAGTATAGAATGTCCTCAAAAAACGCAAGATGGAACTATCTTTTGACCCAGCAATTCCACTGCTGGGATTATATCCTAAGAACCCTGAAACACCAGTCCAAAAGAACCTATGCACTCCAATGTTCATAGCAGCACAATTTACAATAGCCAAGTGCTGGAAGCAACCTAGGTGCCCATCAGTCAATGAATGGATCAAAAACTGTGGTACATATACACAATGGAATTCTATGCAGCAGAAAGAAAGAAGGAGCCCCTACCCTTTGCAACAGCATGGATGGAACCAGAGAGCATTATGCTAAGTGAAATAAGATAGGTGGTGAAAGATGAATACCATATGATCTCTCCTGTAAGTGGAACCTAATAAACAAAACAAATAAGCAAGCAAAACACAACTAGAGACATGGAAATGAAGAACAAACTGACAGTGACCAGAGGGAAGGCAGTGAGGGGAATAATGGAGGAAAGAAGTGGATGCATCAAATCAAGGAACATGTATAAAGGACACATGGACAAAGACAACAGGGGAGGAGGATTGCAAATGGAAGTTCAGGGGGTAGGGCAAGGGAGAGTAATGGGGGGAAATGGGGACAACTGTAATTGAGCACAATAAAACATTAAAAAATAAAAGATACAAACAAAAACAAACTAAGGAAACAACTACAACAGGAACAGAATCATAAAAATGGAGATCACATGAAAGGTTATGAGAGGGGAGGGGAAAATAGGCAAAAAAGGTAGAGGGAGTAAGAAGCATAATTGTTAGGTACAAAATGGGGTTTTAAAGAATAGTGTAGGAAATGGAAAAGCCAAAGAATTTATATACATAACACACAGACATAGACTAAGGAGGGGATTGCTGGAAGGAAGCAGGGTACTCGGCGGAGGAATGGAAAGGGGAAAAATGGGACAAATGTAATAGAATAATCAATAAAATATACTTAAAAAGAATTTCCTTTAATATTTTTAATACTGGTATGGTGGTAATGAACTCCTTTTGCTTATCTTATTTGGGAAGCTCTTTATTTCTCCTTCAATTATAAATGATATCCTTGCTGGGTGGAGTTGTCTTGCTTATAGGTCCTTGAAATCATCACTATAAATAATATCATGCCCTATGTTTTACTGCTGCATAGCATTCCGTTTTGTAAATGTACCACAATTTTTTTTTATCCACTTATCTACTATTGGGCACTTAGGCTATTTCCAAATCTTTGCTATTGTAATCAGTGCTGCAGTGTACATATGGATACATATATTCTTTTGAATTGGTATTTTGAGCATCTTAAGATCTTTTCCCAGCAGTGAAATCATGGGTCAAAAGGCAGTTTATTTTTCATTTTTTTGAGGAAATTTTACACTATTTTCCTCAGCTTGTGACAGCATGTATAGAACTGGAGATTATTATGCTCAGTGAAATAAGACAGTTGGTGAAAGAAAGATACCATATGTTCTCACTTACAAGTAGAATCTAATGAACAAAATAAACTAATGAGCAAAATAGAACCAGAGGCACAGAAACATGAAGCAGACTGACAGCTATAAGAGGGCAGTGGGGAGGTGAGGACTGGTTGAAAGAATGTGGAGGCATTAGTCAAAAACATGTATGAATGGCCCATGGACATGGACAGTTGTGTGGGGATTGACTATGGGAGTGGGAGGTTGCCTGTGTGGAGGGAGGCAGAGGGGTAAAATTGGGACAACTGCAATAGCATAAACAATAAAATGTTTAAATAAAAAATTAAAATGGAAAGAAATCTCTGATTTGTGAAACTCATAAAATGAAAAAACAGTATATTGTTTTCTTTGTGGAAGTAAGTTTGAGTTTTAAGATATCATTTGGGTGGACAGTAGTATACCTTGAAAAATTCCTAATTTGTATATTAGGAGTGCCTAGTTTATATATTAGGCAGCTCAGAGGTAAGGGTTACCAGGTAGCAGTAAATGAGTGATGTTCACCAGGTTGATACAAATTTGACCTTGGCCCTCATGTTGGATCTTAGGCCATTCTTTAAAAGTCTCAGGGTACACCAAGTTCAGTAGCCACCCACCAGGAACCTGCAGACCTTTGTGGTGGGGTGGGGTCTCAGGGAGCCCTCAGAGTGAGTACAGCAGAATTTGTCAGCTTAAAGTGGACTGAGATTTGGCCACGTGGAGGGAAATCTTTGTACAGGAATGGTGGTACTGGTGTATGAGGGAAAAATTGCCCTTGTCCTAGAGCTATACAGCTCAGACTCTGCTACACTCTGCTTACATTGAGAACCTTCTCAGAAACTCTGCCCTGATGGCCCAGCCTGGGAGGGCCAGCAGACTCTTCCCTTATAAGCTTGGCAGAGTAGGATCACAAAAGTCAGCAGGGTGGGGCTAGTGCATTTCCTTAGACTGATGCCATTTAGAGGAGTCTCCTTGAACCCAGAATGATGGCATCTGTCGAAGGCATGGATGAGGGACTCAGCACAAGGACCTTGGTGGCTGTTTCTTTAGTTTTCTCCCAAAGGCACACAGGCCTATGAACTGCCTTCTTCCCATTGGACATCAAGGTAAGTGGCTGATAATGAGACTGTGTTGGCCCTTCAACATGGTACCTGGGGTTCTAGCAGACTCCTATCTCTCCCTGGTAGATGGAATCCCTGCTGATTTTGCAGCCAGATGTTACATGGGCTCTTCTTGCTGGCTCTGGTGCCCTGGACTGGTGTGCCTGGCATGGGGTTGAGATCCCTTGCTGCTCAGGGGGACCTGTACAGCTGAGAAATCCATCTGAATTATTAGCCACCACACATAGGTGTGGGGCCAGGCCTTTTCACATCTCTGTCTTTTCTACTAGTCTCTATGTGGCTTCTTCTGTAATCCTTAGTTATAATAATTCTAGTCAGCTAGTCTTTAGTTGGTTATTCAGGTTGTTTGTTCTATAATTTAGTTGTAAGTCCTGTTTAGTCCTGGGAGAAGATGAATGTAACTTGCACTTTCTTGGATTTCTGCAAGTGATATCCCATTCAGTGGTTTTTCTCATCCACAGAACCAAGGAAGTAACATAGTTCAACCATGGAGTACATCTGCCTGATTTGGGTCTTCAAACACAGTACTTTCCCAGCCTTGGAGCCTGATCTGCCTCTTTTCCCAAACAAAAGTTTGCTGAGTTGGGATATTAATTATTTTAAGATGATTATTTTTTTAAAAATGAAAGATTAAAAAATAAACTTTTGATCTTCCCTACATGACTAAAATAATTTAAATAGAGGACCTTCTCCAGGAAGGGAGCTATTATCATAGACAACTATAGTTTAATATGAACTAAGTATGATAGGGAAGAATTAGCAAGGCCCCTTTCATCCAAGTCCCCTCTGTGTCCCATTGTTACATATGCCTACCAAACATTTATTTACTAAATGTTTGCTTTTCTAACTCTGTTTCCTTCCTTTCCTTTGAAGTCCCAAACTACAACCCCTCCCCTTCTCCTTAGCTTAAGATGCCATATAAACCTTAACTGCCCAATTTTCCTTAGGTCCCGTATTATTATGAAGCCTCCTATATGTACATATGTTATAAATGTGGTTATTTTCTCCTGTTAATTTGTCTGATATTGATATATTAGTTTAGCCAGAAGCACTTAGGTAGAGGAAAAATTCATGTTTCATGCCAACATTAACTTACTATTACTCTTAATACCCTCTTAAAATTAAGCATACTTATTTTGTATTATGTATCTGAATTCTTTGTGAGTTTGCAATGTTTGGGCATGTGTGCACTGGATTTTGATCCTAGTGCCTTGCTTGTGTTTCTGTAATTTTTGGTTGTGAGTCCATGTTAAATGGAACTGTATTTGTGGAAATTTGCTGACACTTATGCTCAAAGTCTTTTCTTCCAGCTTGGACTTTCATTTGCTTTTATCAAACACCTGGACCCAGTATAATTTAAAATACACTTTCAATTTGAGATTTTTAAGGAAAGTAATAGTAAAGATTCAACTGCACCTCCATGTGAAAACTTTGCTGGTGTTAGATTCTCAGGAGAGATGTATTTCTACTTCTTCCTTGTCTCAAGATTTAGAGCAGAAGGTGTCATTGATGTCTGCCTCTGTAGAATGGATTTTTACCCTATTTCACCTTTTTTTCCCACAGAGGATGTACAGGTGTCTCCCACTGTTCAAGTCTGTGTCAAGCCACATTGCTTTTATGAAAAACTTACATTATTACCTGTTTTCATTTTCCAAATGATATCCAAAGAGGATTTTTACTGTTATAAGAAGAAGTTAAAGATGAAAAAAGCATTCAGTGTTTGTTTTGCAGTGAGCTGTTATAGAGGCATTGCACACAGAGCAGTGAGAGTAGTACCACAAAGCTCTTTCCCTGGGAACTATACTCAAAATCTCATCATTATGCCACAATTTTCAACTGTGCCTGTAAGAATCTGTGATTTACCTCAATTTATTTTGTGCATCTGTTAGGAATATATGTCCTAAGGTATCAGTAAAGCCTGAGAATGTGCATAAGGGTGTTATGCTTGGTGTAAAACTGCATGTAAGCATTTCAATCATGGTGAATGAAATGAAGACATCATACATGTGTTGAAATTACCTGCATCTACCATTTGTGGTATTTACATGGGGAGAGATTTTTTAAAACGACCATAGTTACTATTGATTCGGGACCGACAGGTATACACAGAGTGGTGTTCCATTAAATTATCTGGAAATCTTCAGAAATTTTTCCATATAAATTAATGGTGTTTCCTTCTCTGCTTTACACCATTTCAGCTTATGAAGTTTTCATAAGAACACTCTACTCTTGGATTGCAAGGGAAACCTGTAATTTGTTGTAGTCCTCGCTTTGTCCAAGAGTCACTTATCAGACTTTGAGAACTCATTCTCTTCCATGCTTTTTGCTCTGCACTGCCATCAAAGCAGAGGGTCAAGATTTAAAGGAATCAGCATATGCTTTCACAGTAACTGACTTCAGTATTCTCATATTTACTTCTTTAGTTAGGCCTGTTTAGATTCATTTACTTTTTTTTTTTTTTTTACTTTATGGAAACATGTATTTTTAACCAGGACTTTTCATTGTTTTGCAGCAAAGTTTTTTTTTTTTAAGATATGGTATTCATTTTACAACAAACCAGTATTGTCAAATGTTCAAGTATTTATTCTGTAAGGAATATGAAATAAAACTAAATATTTTCTTTCTTCATGGAGTTTTCCAATTTAAGTGTGAAGGAATTGCAAATAGAGAATATTGTAAGAACACAGAATACAATACTGAATTTGGCTTTAAATGCCAATTTCATAATGTGTTTTAAAAAGTAAAAAATAACTTCTAGGAAGAAGTAGTTTTTAAAGAATTCAGATACACAGAAAAGAAGGCACTTGTAGAAAATTTGATATCTTAAACATATTGAATGACTATCTGGTTCTAATATACTATATTACTATACAAACATAAACACAGATAAATGTTTCACATATGCCATATGAAACATTGGGAAATAACTACTTAGTGTTTTACCTAGAAGCTAGCGAGAATATAGAGTTGTATTTATTTTTGTTTACTTTAAGACAATATAGCTTAAAGACTTCTATGTCATTATTATAGAAATAACCAAGCATCATCTATTTTTATATATGAAGTGTGAAGAGATTAGATTTTTTTTGTATGTGCAAGGAGGGACCTATCAAAACTGGAATTTATTTAAAAATGTGTATTTATTCTTACATGTTTAAACTTTATTCACCTTCAAAGTACACTCCATTTGATGTAATACACCTATGAGATGTTTTTTCCACTTCTCAAAACAGTTTTTGAACTCATTTGTTTTGATGCCTCTCAGTACTTCTGCCATCTTTTATATTTTAAGTGTTCCTGCCACATTGGCAAACCATTTTCCTTGGAGGACATTTTTAATGTGTGGAAACAAAATTAAAGTTGCTCTGGGTGGGACTGGGTGAATATGGAGGGTAAGGCATGGGGATCATGACGCTTTTGGTCAAAAACTGCTGAACACTCAGTGTAGTGTGGAAAGATATGCTTATAAATCACTCATCATGAAATAGGCAGATATATAGGACCCAAGATGACTAAGTGGAAGCTACATTAACCTCCTCCCATGACTAATCTGGAATTACAACTAAGTTGTAGAGAAGTCATCCTGAATAACCAACTGAACACTAGCTAGAGAGAAGCCTTAGAACCACAGACAGACAGAAGAAACAACTTCACCTCAATGTGACAGGTAAGGAGTACAGAGACATGATTAGGCTGGCTGGGCTCCCATGGATGACAGTTAAAGTTCTGGAGGGATATTTCAGCATCTAGGGTATTCCCCCTGAGAAGTGTGGGGTCTAAACCCCAAGATGGGTTCCCCAGCCTACAGCTATAGCTGGGGGGAAAAAACACAGATAATATCCAGCTGTGGGGTTTATATCCACCAGGGGAAATGGCTGGAGACACAGAAATCCTCTAAAAGGGCCAATGCACAAAATTTCTTTTGCAGCCACTTAACCTGGGCCCCAGCAGAGAGAGGACAGAATGGACTACAGACACTTGAGGAGAATCTGGTGTTAGTGTCCGTGGGGTGAGAACTGAAAGAACAGCCACCAGGATCCCTGTGCTTAGTCATTCCCTATACTGCAGGAGTCATCTCTCTTAGGCAGAGCTCTCCACTTCAAGTGGCATCAGCCTGAAGTGAAGCAATAGCTCTGCCTCCAGGAATTACTCTGCTCCACCCTGTGGAGCTTAACTTGGGCTGCTGAGTATAGCTGGAGGCTATATCATTGATAAGTTTAACAACTAAGGCAGATCTCTGGGAGCTCTGAGACTTAAGCTAACCACCCCTCCAGGCCTGGTGCTGGTAAAATCCAGACTGGGTGTGCAGCCTGATTTTTTCTGCACACAAACAAGCCCAGAAGAGGAAGCCACAGACTATATATAGATCTCTCATAGCTCCAAAAAGGTTGAGCAGGACCAGTCATAAGCAGTGTATGACAAAGGCCTACACTAGAGTCTTTGCAAATTTACATAATGCATAGAAACAAATACAAAGAAGCAGACAAAATGGGAAGACAAAGAAACAGATCCCAAATTAAAGAATAAGAGTATTCTCCAGGAGAAGAACTAGATGGAATGGAGGCAAGTAATTTATCAGATATAGAGTTTAGAGTAATCATTATAAGGATACTCAACAGCATAACAAACATAGAAACCATAAAAAGGACCAGTCAGAAATAAAGAATACAATATCTGAAATAAATAATATACTGGAAGGAATAAACAGTAGATCAGATGAAACAGAGGATCTAATCAGTGATTTAGAAGACAGCGTAGAAAAAAAAACAGGCAGAGCAGCAAAAAATAAAAATAAAAAATAAAAAATGAGGATAGTTTAACCATTTTGGACAACATGAAGCATAACAACATCCACATTATGGGAATACCAGAAGGAGAAGAGAGTGAGGGATTGAGAACCTATTTGAAGAAATAATGACCAAAAACTCCCCTAATCTGGTGAAGGAAAAAGAAACTCAAGTCCAAGGGACTCAGAGAGTCCCAAACAAGTTGGACCCAAAGAGGCCAACACACAGACACATCATAATTAAAATGGCAAGGTGCGCCTGGCTGGTATAACCCAGTGGATTGAGCACTGGCTGTGAACCAAAGGATCACTGGTTCGATTTACAGTCAGTGCACATGCCTGGGTTGCAGGCCAGGTCACTAATGGGGGACACATGAAAGGCAACCACACATTGATGTTTCTCTCCCTGTCTTTCTCTTTCCCTTCTCCTCTCTCTAAAAAAATAAATAAAATCTTTTTAAAAAATGGCAAGGCTCAAAGACAAGGAGAGCATCTCAAAAACTGTAAGATAAAAGCAGGTAGTTATATACAAGGGATCACTAATTAAACTGTCATCTGATTTCACAACACAAACATATCAGTCCAGAAGAGAGTGGTATGAAATATTCAAGGTGACAAAAAGCAAGGACCTACAACTAAGGCTACTTTACTCAGCAAGGGTATAATTTATGGCTAGAGTAATAAGGAGCTTCCCAGACAAGAAAACCTAAGGGAGATTGTTAACACCAAACCAGTACTGCAATAAATGTTAAAGGCCTTGCTTTTAGAAGTAAAAGAGAAAAAAAAACCAGAGGAAAATAGTCTAACAGCAAAATGACACTAATTACATATCTATTAGTAATCATCTTGAATGTCAATGGTTTAAATATTCTATCCAAAAGACACAGTAGCTGAATGAATAAGAAAACAAGACCCATACATATGGTGCCTGTAACAGACCCATATCAGATCAAAAGATATATACAGGCTAAAAGTAAAGAGATGGGAAAAGATAATTCATGCCAATTGAAAAGAAAAAAAACCTGGGATATCAGTACTTATGTTCAACAAAGTAGACTTTAAAACCAAGGATATAGTAAGAGACAAAGAAGGACACTACATAATGAAAAAAGGAACAACCCATTAAGAAAGATATAACACTAGTAAACATTTATTCACCCAATATGGGAGCACCTAAATATGTGAAGCAAATTTTGATGGACATAAAGGGAGAGATCAACAGAAATATAGTCATAGCTAGGGATTTTAATACCTTTTTGACTTCAATGGATAGATCTTCCAGACAGAAAATCATCAAGGAGACAACAGCCTTAAACAACACACTAGATCAAATGGATTTAATTACTATCTTCAGAGCATTTCATCCTTAAGCAGCAAAATATACATACATTTCAAGTGCACATGGAACATTTTCTAAGATAGACCACATGTTAGGACACAAAACAAGTCTCAATAAATTTAAGAGGATTGAAATCATATCAAGCATCTTCTCTGACCTCAATGCTATCAAACTACAAATCAATCACAAGAAGAACACTGAAATACATGCAAAGATATGGAAGCTGAAAACATATGGCTAAACAATGAATGGGTAAAAAAATGAGCTCAAGGAAGAAATAAAAAATACCTTGAAATAAGTGAAAACGAGGACACAACAATTCAAAATCTGTGGGACACTGGGAAAGCAGTCCTAAGAGAGAGACTCATAGCACTACAAACCTATCTCAAAAAAAGAAGAAAAAGCTCAAATAAACACTCTAAGTTTACACTTAAAGGAATTTGAAACATAACAACAAACAAGGCCCAAACTGAGTAGAAGGAGGGAAATAATTAGGATCAGGTCAGAATACAACAAAATAGAGTTTAAACAAACAAAAAAGTCAGTGACTCTACGAGGTGGTTCTTTGAAAAGATAAAAAGATTGACAAATATTTAACTAGACTCATTGAGAAAAAAAGAGAGGGGATCCAAATAAATAAAGTCAGAAATGAAAGAGGAGAAATAACAACTGACAGCAAAGAAATACAAAGGATTGTAAGAAAATATTATGAACGACTATATGCCAACAAACTGAACAACCTGGATGAAATGGGTAATTCCTAGAAACATAAAATGTGCAAACAAATTGAAAAGAATCTTCAAAACAATTCACTGAAGCCAAATGCAACCTCTCACAACAACACCAGCTGGCAAACTGATACAGATGGGTTCCTAGAATACTCATGTAGTGGGGGAACCCATACTTCAAGGGGTTCAGCTTCCAGAATATAATTCCAGTTTTTCTTGGGGGAGGAGTCTCCTCTTATATATCTATGCAGCTGATTAGATCTGCAGCCAAGTTTAAAAATAATATAGAAAATCCATTTTGTTTACTATGGTTGCTTTCATTAGTAGAGGGAACTGGATATATTATTTAAAAAGGCTATTTTTTATTGTTAATAATGAGAAAGGGATCACCATAGGTATTTTAAAATCTTGCCAGTCTTGGTTAACCAGATATTTTAATAAAACTTCTCAGTATACTTTCACATGAATTTTCCACAGTGGCCAACCTAATTGCCTTTAAGGAAATCCAGTTAACATTCATTTAAAAATATCCTTTCAGAGAGTGTTAATAGTTAATTGTACAAATTTTAGAAAACATAGACAAGTGAAAAGAAGAAAAATTAAATCATTTTGTAATGTAATTACATTCATAGTACAATCAAGTTTAGCATTTTGGTTTATATGATTTTAGTTCATTAAAAAACATATATAACTACATGTACTCATGTTACTCATTTTTTTGTTCCCAACTATTTCCAGTATTGTACATATACTTTAATTTTGTTTATTCTATTTTATAATTGTCCTTACTACTTACTATTTTTTTTTATTTTTTGGTGTACATTTGGTCTTTCAGATTTCCTTATTCTTTTTTCTTTCTTTAAATTTTTTTTTATTTTAACTGTTTTTGAGTACAGTTTTCTGTCTTTTACTCCCATCCCATACCACCC